>APFE031375300.1:0-14733 GCA_000404065.3 Pinus taeda
ATAGAGTTGAATTCTGATAAAATTACTAATAGATTCTAGAATTTCAGAATTGATGTTATGCAATTTTTGCTAACAGCTCCCGGATTTTCAGAAATCTCTGAAATTGTGATATCGTCTATTAGGTCTTGTTCAAATAAATGTTGCCAAAGTAATGGGAATTTTCTATTATTTTTCCCTACAACATCTCCAAATGGAAGCTCGTGTTTACTAGGTAACTACAAAACTGATGGTGATTTTCTGCATTCCTCACTTCACTGCTCTAGATGCGATTAAAACGAGTTGTCTTTTATAGATTTCATTTATGTTTACATTCTCTAAAAACAATGAAGAATCTTGTACTTTTCATTCATATTAACAATCTATTCATCAAAGAACTATCTTGTATCTCCAAAGCCTTTGAATGAACATTGGGTCTTGGATGTATACAAGAAGCATTTACAATCTCTTCAACAATGAAGAATCTTGTACTTTCATTCATATTAACAATCTCTTCATCAATGAACTATCTTGTATCTCCAAAGCCTTTGAATGTTGGGTCATCGATGAAGCATTATTTTCTTACTTTTAACATTATTCTTTGATCTACGCAAGGAGTGGGTTATGAATTTGATTATGACGATTACCATAGGTACCTATAAAGTAATTTTTGATCATGACAAGACTTAATGCTCAGACAAATAAAAATGAATTGATATTCTTTGCAATGTTTTATTAGAAAGCAATTATTCTTGTTATTACTATAGAATCAGTTTCCAGATCATAATGGCATCCAATTGCATCCCATGATCTGCGGATGGATAGCTATTTTACTTTTTAAATAAAAGTATGGGTCAAAGTCAAATTGCTTCCTTCAAGAGGAAAGATATGCAAGTTTGTCTCAGTTATTTTTAGTCAACTAATGTACCAAAGGTCAAGTTTTTAAATCTCTATGCTTAGTATCTGAAGCTTAATGAAATTAGTAATTCTTACTTTAATCATGACAAGACTTACTGATCAAATAAATAAAGTTCAATTCATATTCTTTGCGATATCTTACTAAGGAGCAGTTATAAATTTTAATTCATATTCATTGGAATATCTTATTAAAGAGCAATTATGTCCGTTATAACTATAGAATCAAATCCCATACCTTAAACAGAAGCAATTCCATCCCATGATACACATATGAATAAAGATTTTTTTTTTATTTTTTTTTAAACAAATGTCAGCCAAACTTGATTAGCTTTCTTTAGTATGTAAATAACAAGTTAGCAATGATATGCAACTTTGTCAGTGCAATAGTCTATCATCTTATTATCCTAAATTACCATATACAAAATATAAATAGATGCTCTATTAAAAAAACCAAACACTCAGTATAAAAAAACCAAACACTCAGAAAAAAATATATGAACTAAGGTTAATGAAACAACTTTAATACTAAATATAAATTTCAATCCTTAACACTAATATTATTAAAACTTTATTATTTTACAAATTTCATCATTTATAATACAAGATATAAAATTTTACAACAATAAAAATTCTAATCTATACTTATCTAATATATAAAAACAAATACAAAACATATAACCATACATCATTCGAAAATGGGTATAACATTTCCAATATTTCTATGTAACATGACATCATAAACAAAATTTTGTCTTGCCTTTCGGAAAATGCATCTTTACCAACCGATGAATGACAAAAGGAATCGCGCTAAAAGTATATGATTCAAAGATAAGCTATGTCAAATTAACCAGTTATATTTAATAAAATAAATTAGTTTGAACTTTTTTATGGATATAAGTCGCAAAATTTTGATGTAATAGATAATTAACCTAATACATATCAATTTTACAAAAGTATTTTGAACAATGTGTGAGGTATATTAATTAAGTTTACAATGTTTTGTTAATTTATTATGTAAATTTGGACTATACTTACAAAATTTCTCCTTATTAATATTAACACATTTGTGTCAATAGTGGATGAAAAACACCAATAAAAATGAATCATAATGAATCATAGATAACCATAAGTTTTCTTGGATGAATTTTTGAATGGAATACACACCCACTTCAATTGGAGGAACCTCTCTGGTAGAGACATTGCCGACACCCACCTCGTAATTTTTAAATTCTCCATAGTACAATGTGTCCAGAGCAAAGGTTCCATCCCAAGGCAGCGACCCCTCTAGCTAAATAATTGGTTCCATGTAAGACCATAAGAAAATTGCTTGTGAATACTTTTTCCATGACCGGTACATTTAGGCTATGTGCATTTTCAAATCACCATATAAATTTTCCATATATTCCTTGTACCATCGATGATGTAGTTCTTGAATACACATCCAATAGTATGCCTCAAGGCCAATCGCTTATGAGCAATTATGGGGTTTCATTTCAAAACATTTGACAATATCTGACAACGAAAGGAGTTGCAAAGAACCATAATTAACGATTAGATAAATCTAGCTTTAAATGATGAAGATTAAGAAAGAGGACAACCATATCTCCATCATTCAATTTGGAACTTCCATCTAATTCTAAAATATAATCACTTATAGACGTAACTAGAAAATTGTAAATAAAAGATAATGAACATAATATATGCCAATTTTGTCAAAAGATTCTTATAGATTTACAATACCTTTAGTCTATCATGTAAACTTAGTTGGTTATAAGACAATTTTTTATTAATTTCAAAAAAATAAAAATAATTGAAAATCGAAATAGTGCATTTCAATTTTACGAAAAAGTCTTAATAATAAGTGCAAAGCCATGATATTGATAATATTTACAATGATAAACATGGATATTGGTTACTAAACATTTTCATGTCAATATTAGATTATTTGAAGTCAAAGATAATGAATAGAATGCATATCAATTTAACAAAAATATCCTTAATGATAATGATGAATGTAAGGTCGCCATGCCAATCTATTATGTGAATTTGGACATTGGTTATAAAACCTCTTCTTATCAATATTAAAAAAATGGAAGTAAAAATAATCAATATACCACATAATTATTCTTAATGATGAGAGTGAGACCATGATTTTGATAAGATTTATAATACATTGTCAATATATTTGTAATGGGGGCCTCATTTTTATCATATTGGATGCCTTAGTTTAAAGTGTATTGTTTACTTCCAAACCCAATGCAATTTATTTGGTTTTCCATGATGAATTTTTGTCTGGCCCATACAGTTCCTCATCGTTTTTAAATGTTCAAATTTCATCTATGTTGTATCTTTGTTTTCATGAAGTGGTTGTTAACATATCACATGATATAAATCACAAATATAAGAGAATTTGAAAAAAAAATCACAATAATATTTTGAAATAAAAATAGCTAAATGAAAGTGTATGATAAGAATTTTTACGAATAAAAATACAAATCCTTATGATCCGATGTAATGGATGGAACCTTAAAAAAAATTTAGGGTTTGAATCTTAAAATTTCATATGCATATGTTGTCATTTTCCCTCATGAATGGATTATCATAGCTTTAAATAAAATTTATCACATATGCATTTGAGAATACTATAAAATATTGTTTTAAATTGTATGTTCTTTATTTTGATGTGTAATCATTATTTATATTTTTTGAATTATAACTAGCAATTACACCAGATGTTGCAAAGGAAATGACGCAAGGCATAAATTCGAGAAGCATTGTGACATATAAAGAATCATTGAAGATAAAAACGAGTAAACAAAATGCCTTTCAAAAGTAGAAGATAAAGAGAAACACTTACATAACCTAGGTCCATTATCAATGGATAGAAGGTATATACGTCCTGATTTCAATGTGTAGCATTCTAACAAAACCCTTGCAGCTACATCAGATTCTACAAAGAGTAAAATGAGAGTAAGGTACATTAACCAGTGTGAATTATGTGTTGATAGAGGCTGCTCAATATGCCCAATCTTTAAAAATAAACGCCAGATCACATCCCACCCTACCAAAGTTCGAAAGAGTTACTTGCTTGTATAGTGCCAACCAAAATTTAGAAATTAAACCATCATTCAAAGATCGTCATTAGCGGATGAAATTTCTTATTTCCACTCTGTTTGCAAAATTGGGAATCACTTGTTGCCTATGTCAAGCCCACCCTAAGTGGGAAAGATAATGCAATACACAAATTGTTGTATTAGGATATAGTTCAATTATCGCCCAATGAACCAAAAACAACTAAATGGAGGGAAATATTTGCAAAGAAACAAAGCAGTATTTTGAAGGCTCTGTTTCATTCTTGAAGGAAAGGCTAAACTATATTGTAAATCTCAATCCAAGAATTGGCTCGATAATATTTTACTTGGTAACATTAATTGGAATGACCATATTTCATTGGCATATGGCTTAGACAATGTAATTTTACCTGTAATGAATTAATTGAAGTCCAATTAGCAAACAAAAATTTTAGGTCCTCCAAAAACTGAGATTTTGATGCCAATAAATCTAACCATAGCTACCTTGAAATGATTTCCTCAAATACTTTTGTTTTAACTTCAAATTCTGCTATCTCTCTTTCAAGTTACTGCATTGTTTTGTTCACCATGGTGTGTTGTTGCATCTGCAGCTATTGTTATTCCTCCAACTATTGTAGTGGACAAATCCCTCTTATGGATAACAGTGATCTCCCTAGGTCCTTGACGGAAACTAGAAACAAGCAGGAAAATTGAACGAAACCTTTCCCTAAGTTGGACTTGTTTGAATTATAAGAATTAAAGCTAATGGATGAAACTCTTACCTATTTCATGAAATTCTCGATGAAGATCCCTTGTTGTGACTTGATGCAACTCCTTAATGCTTGATAAGATCTGCAACCATAAACCATGAAAGGATCAAAAGCATATGCAATATAATAAACCAAACAAAACTTAACCTAATGATCAAGGAAATTAGGAATTGAATTTGCCTTAATAAACACCTTAAACAAATATAAAACATTCATCATTCTAATAAGACAAATCACTCGGAGAAAGTGTTCATTTGTATTAATCAAAGATAAAGAGGAGACTTACAACCTTCACCTGGATGTCTTGTTGTTCCTCCCAAATGCCTTCAATCTTCTCCTTGGATGGTAAGCTTTCCAATCTCAAACTAGCAGCATAAGTCTATCTTCTGTAAGTTCTGACCTCCTCAAACCCTCTACCCTCTAGTCATTTTATAGGCCAAGAGGAAGAAGTTTCAGATACAAAAGAGGAGGGTGAGATCCCCTAATTGAGGGATTAAGTGTCCTTGAGGAAAGGGATTAAGATGCATCATCTGAGGGTTATAGTTCGAATATTCATCACCTGGAAGCTTTCAGTTGGGGAATATTCGACCAACTATGTTTCTAGAATGTACTTTTTATTTTTACTTTCTTGAATTCACCTGTGTTGGTTTATATTGTCAGATAGAGCGCAGCTCTGCACTGTTCTCAGTGTTAATTCCAATGAATGCACAGGAAAATCTAGGAAAATCAGGGTAGGTGAAACTTGACAAGCTGTGACATCTATTATTCCCAAATTTCCCATCTCCTTCAAGAGGATTTGGTTGTTTGACTTCTAAGGGATTTCAATCAAACATGTCTATGGATGGTAAAAAGACCCATAAACTGATCAAGTGTCATGGCGACAAATTGATGTGTAACAGATTTTCCCCTAAAGTGCGAAGTCTGTAAAATAAGTTTAAAAGATTGAAGCGCTTTATCATTCCAATGATCGGATCAGGGACAACGGTTGGAAACCTGAAGGGAACATTCAAGGATTAAACGCAAAGCTATATCAATAATCATCACTGAGGTAGGCATTCCCATAATTAGAGTAAAGTGAACACAATGAACAAGCATGGAAAAACCAAAATCATATGGATAGTGAACATAGTATGGATGTAGTCTTCTATCATAAATGGGTTTACATAATCATGAATATAAAATCTCCTTGCAACCTGGATTGATGAAACTATATCCAAGGTGTTGATCTCCATCTCTCGATGTAGAGTAGAAATCTAACATACGAGTGAATGTTTTGAAGTTGAACATGGAAGAAACCACTTGATTACCGGTCAATGATATGAACCGTTAACAAGTGCGAGAGAAACCATGACCAATAATGACAATGGTTCTCAAGGTACTCCTAGCACAACCTATCAAGTGTGAATAAGTGATTTGAAGTTGAACACTCGTAGAATTGTTTAGTCGAAGGCCAATGATGGGAACCTGTCATCGAAGGAAAGAAACCTGCTATTAAGGCATGCAAGCCTCAAGGTACTGAAGGTCTCTATACCAACTTCCTAAATAATGAGCTGAAGTCGATAGGAAGTGACCCAACATAGGAAAGCCTACGACATAAAACATAATGTCATGTTTTGAAAATAGTTTGCAAGGACTGACTCAAGGATGGACGACGCGATTGAAGGCTAAAAAGGAACTTGAACTGAGGTTGAACTTCTCTTGAACACATAATCGCACGACAATTGACTTGGAAACATTTGACTTAACGATAATACCCAAATCCATGAAGAATTTCAATGAGGTTCGATTAGTTGTAAGACAAATGGATTTCCCAACCCAGACATGAATGTGATGGAGTGTCGTGTTCAAGAGCGACATGCTACCTTTAGAAATGAAATGTAAAATGGACACCTTTTCCCAATTTTCCCCCACCATTACTAACAAGTACCTCTTTAGATTTTATAAGCTTGAGGAGGATAACATCTACTTGGACTGTAAGCTCATCCTTTACATGAGTCCATTGAATTATTTTTAAGAAACCCTAAGAAGGAATGGTTTGGCGACATTATGCTTAATGAGTCCTATATTGTTTAGTTTTTACGAGTCCAGCAAAGGAGTAACTCGATGTCATTTTCTTTTAAAGAGTTTGAAAAAGAGACAAAAAGGAAACTCATCCAATTCTTTTACCGTAAAATTTTAACGAGCCCAGAGAAAGTAAAGCTCGGTATTTTTTCAGTTTTAGAGAGTCAGAAGAAAAACATAAGTAGACTCCATCAAGTTCTTTTTCATAAGTTTTAGTCCCTAAGGTCCGAAAAAGGATAAAATAATACAAGAGAGAACTCTATTGACCATGTTCGATCAATGTATACCTTTTCCGTAAATAGTCCTGGCTCAATCCGTAAAAGGGGTAAACTTATACTCAGTGGACGGTTGTTCATTTACTTTTACGAGTTCGAACAAAAAAAGTACTCGACAATATTTTCATCTTTAAAGAGTTTGAAAAGGTCTTAAAAGAGGACTCTATAGTTTTCGCTTTTCGTAATTTTTCAAGAGCATGAAAAGTGATAAAAGTTTGTTGACGATAAAAAATGATTTACTCTCACTTTGTAATCTATCCTACACATTTAAACTCAATAAATTGTTATAACTGCTCAAAAATATAAAAATTTCCCTCCTAACAGGTCTTAAATATAAAAATAATATCTATTTTTAGGTCAAAAACCCTATAAAAGTGGAAAAAAGTAAATTATTTTTCACCAATTGCATTTTTACCATTTGAGAGCAGAAAAAAGGAGCTTTTTACTACCAGATTTCTGGGACTGATTTTGAGCCAACCAGTGGATGAAATCACAAATTGCTTCCTCCAGGTAGAAGATCCTTTCCTAACTTAGCTTTTCATTCGTTCAAATTTCCATTTTAAGCTTTCAGTTAATTTTTTGGGGCAAGGATTTATAAAAAATTGAGCCTTCGATCCTGCGCTGATTTCCTTCAATCGAGCCCATGCAGGCCGATAAAATTTTTCATATGGAAAATCGCGCCCAACGTGGATACCTTCCGTAAAATCCACGCAGATGTGTCCTGTTTGTAAAACAACAACAGCGCAAGTGGTGAGGGTTTAAAAAATAAAACATTTGGACCCTAAGAAATATGAGGTTGACTTTAAAAATGATTCTAAACTCTTTTAAATGGTCATTTCAGGTTAATTGATTGCTCAAAATGGAGTGGAGGGAAATAGAGCACGGAACCAATGATTTGGTAACTTTGGCAGATCCAACTACCATGTAGGCTCTAAGAGCTTGTGGCCTCCTAAAATACTAGCTCAAGCTCGGGTAGATCTAATGACATAGCTGGTAAGAACCTGGAATGTCCAGGAGCAATGTTTCGTGATCGGAGATCATTGCGTTACCATTGACGCCGATGACATATATTTCTTGACTAGGCTCTCTTATCGAGGACTCGATATTTCATTATTTGGATAGAGGATATGAGGAGATACTACTGATGGGTATCTACAACGCTTTTGTAGATGTGCTCCACTGAAGCATGGAAGAATTGATATTCAGACCATCGAGCTCTTGCCCATAAGGACCATTACTTTCACTGTTAGCAAGTTGTGTGGCAGCGCTGCCCTTCATTTAGCCACACAGGCACAAATGGAGACTGTCATGGAATGTTGGGAATCCACAGTGTTCAATTGGTGTGAGGAAATGGTTATAAACATGAAGGGGCAATTAACTAGATGCGAGAATGGGAGACTTAAGAACTTCATTTTTAGCACCATTCTTATTGCTTTCGCCCTAGAGAGGATTCCTCTTCTCCAACCACATCAGATTCTAACAGATGAGGGGGATCCTAGGGATCCGCGTATGCTGAGGTGGGTTGCACTGATGGAAAGTCATGGAGGCGATGGACCAGTAGTGAGGTATACTCTTGAGTTTTTTGACTGGTTAGGCCAGCGGATCATTTCGATCGAGGACTTTCCATATGTCAGGATGGATTATAGAGGTGATCCCGATATCCCACTTCTAGTCGGAGCTCAGTGAGGTGACCTAGGTGAGAATTTCTCATTTTTACATCTTTTCAAATTTCAAATTTTATGTGTTTTTTTTCTTCAAAGGCTAATTATCTCAAATTCATGTGCAGATGTGAGCCTAAACCGACCAGAAGGGTTGAGGCGATTTGACAGACGAGGCGAACAACCTATAGCAATTGTGATAGCTAATCCAGAGGAAATAGAGATTTTGACAGAGATGGAACACAACCTAGAGAGGTTGATTTTGGATATCTAAGAGACTGGGACATATGACATTCCTCTCTGATATCAGAGACATGAAGTTGGGGTTCTAGGGCCACTTAGACAATTACTGTGTCGAGTTGCTCGTGCTATTGTTTTCTATCATAAGCATCATCATGCTTAGTTGTTCTAGTTTCTAGGACCACATTTTTATTTTTGGTGGCAACATGTTCAGAAAATAAAGGCCACGAGGCCTTATGTCCTCGCATGGCATATTTTATAGACACAATTTTATGCAAACTCTATTTTAATGAAAAAATACCACTTTTGCCTACAATTTATCTTGATCAATATATGAATGAATATTATTTTAATTTACAAATGTCGCAAATGTCTATTTAATACATGATTAGCCAATGCATCTATCAATGTGTTTAAATATCTTGGAATGTGTTGATATTCGATATAATCAAATTGCCTTTCCAAAAGATGGACCCGTCAAAACATTCTTAATATTGTTGGACTTCTTACTGCATAAACATTGTTTAAATGTAATACTACGAGCTATGAATCTAACCTGACGATGAAACGTCGAATACCAAATGTGATGGCATAAGATAATAGCTCAATGACTATGATATTCTATTATGTTATTTGTTGCTTGACCGAGGCATATTCCATGAATAGAGACTATCTCATCACTAGGTGAATAGATAACCCAGGCTACGAAATATAAATTCTGAGTACTATGACTAGCGCCATCAACAAAGCCAATGTAAGTCTGAGGGAATGTCGACATCTGCAAATCAAGTGAAAAACAAAATAAGCAGTAGAAGTAGTAGAAAATGTAAAAAACATTAACCATAACACACACCTAAAAAACGGTAAATAATGTACAAATCTGAACTAAAATTTTATGCAATATTTCTTTAGGTAGAGACCATTTCTAGGATTTCCTAAAGGAATACCATCGTAATCAACCAACTCGTAGGTTCCTTTAGCTAATACCTGTTTTATGATGTAAGGGCCATGCCACATGGGTTCAAACTTCCCCGCGACTAACTTGTCATGAGGTTTATCATAAACCAAGACTAGGTCACCTTCTAAATATGAACGAAGATTTACGTTTTGATCGAAATGAGCTTTAACTCTTTTTTTGTGAGCTTCGCTAACCAGTGTAGCATCACAACGGTTTTCTTTTTTTTTTGGTTGGTAAGCACCCACGGGGATTTGAACCAATGACCTATCGCAAGGAGTGCCTTAACAGTGCACCCATTCACCGTCACTCCAAAGCCCCGTGGGCAACGACATCACAATGGTTTTCATCTAAATGTGCTAAATGTACAAAATGTTCTTCGTCTTCAGAGGTAGTAGGCAGTAATTTGATAGCTAGTTTCAGAGATGGGATTTCACATTCAATGGGAAATACTACTTCCAAACCATAAACAAGTTGGAACGGATTAAAACCTGTCGATTTTTTTGCAGTAGTACAGTAAGCCCACAATGCTGAAAAGAGCATGGAATGCTAGTTTCCTTTATGAATACCAACTATCTGTTTAATCATATTTGTTAAAACTTTATTGACGGATTTGACTTGACCATTAGCTTGTGGATAGTAAGGAGTAGAGCTATCATAGCGCAGGCCGAGCTGTGCTGATAATTCAACCATCATAAATTTACGAAAAATAGCTTGTGGGACACCAAACCGAGAAATCACATGATTGAAAATGAAAATTGTTGCAGTTTCGTCATTGTCTTTATATGTAGGCATCGCCTCGGCCCATTTCGTAAAGTAATCGGCTGCAAGGATAATATACCCATGCCCCCGTCCGAGTGAGGGTTATAGGTGATGAAATTGATGCCCCATTTTGCAAAAGGACCGACAGCTATGATAGGGTGAAGAGGAGCTGGAGGTGCTCACATTTTGTGATCGTACATTTGGCAATTATGGCATTTGCAGACTGCAATAATGCAATCTTTAAACATTGAAGGCGAAAAATAACTGGCACGTAATATCTTTGAGCAGTAGCATACACAGACATACCATCGCCGCATGCTCCAGAATGGTAGTCATTTAATGCTTTTTCGGCCCCTTGGAGAGTCAAACATTGCTGAAATATTGAGTTGGTACCGCGACGGTAAAGAGTGTCACCAACAATATTTTATTGTTGGGATTGGTATTGGATTCGATCACAATCAATTTTAGATAACTCGAGCCTAAAAGTTTGATTTTGGAGATATATAATTATATCTCCATACCATGGATTTGATGTACTAATAAGATAGAGAGATTCATCGGCAAAGGAATCTTCTACTACAATTTCTTTATCAGTATGAGGAAAATCACACAACAGTTCGGTGAAAACCAAATATTTATGATTTAGATCTTTCAAAATATAAATAAAACTTTTGTAATATAACTATCCATTTGGACTATTTTCCCCCTAGCAATTGCTTAGTAAGAATGTACATCATAAGGTTTCAATTCGAAATGACAATTGTTTTTCTGAGAAGTATATAGTGACGGAATCGTTAAACAACTTGGACAATTGTCAAGCCTAGCTCTCCACATGTGCGTATTTAATCTCAGTTTTAGTGAGATTTCTACTCAAACAATAAATCACATGTTCGCTGCTAGATACATCCTCTTGGACTAACACCATGCCAACAGTGACATCAGACAAAACTAGGTATAAAAAGTAATCTCTATGATAATCAGGCGGATGCAGCAACTGGGCATTGGTCAATGCATGTTTTAATGCATCAAAAGATTTATCGTCAAGCTCATCCCAGAAAAATCAAATGCCCTTTTTCAACAGTCAATTAAAACCCTGGGTTAGTTCGGCATAATTATCGATGGATCTATGCAAAAAGTTTACATTCCCTTGCAAAATCTGGAGACGTTGAAGACTAAAAGGAGCAGGCAAATTCAAAATTGCCTCTACCTTAAAGGGGTCAACACGAATGCCCTCTTTTGAAATGATGAAACCTAAAGTTGACCTAATTGTACATAAAAAACACATTTGTGTGGATTCAAGCGAATATTGTAATGCCCGCACCTTATGAAAATAGCTTTTAAGTGCAATGGTTGATCTTTCCTTTTCATTGAATGAGTTGGAAGGTCATCCAAATAAGGCTAAACAATATGCTTGATATCTTGGAATGCACAAGACATTACTCGATGAAAAGTTGCGCTAACAATTTTCAGACAAAATGGGAGTTTGTGATAATCAAAATTCCCCCATGGGCATATAGATGCAGTTTTATACTAATCGGTAGGGAGTATGTTTATCTGGTTGTAGCTGGAAAATCCATCCATGAATGAAAAAATTTCATTCTCGACACAATCATCAACAATCTAGTCAATATATGGAGTTGGATAATTGTCTTTGGGACAATCTTTATTAATATCTCTGTAATCAACACATAGTCGAATAGTTCCTTATTTCTTATTAACAGGTACAATATTTGAAACCCAATCAGTCAAGGGAACGGAGTAAATGAATCTTGCTTTCAACAGTTTTTTAGCCTCAGTTTTGATAGTGACAACTTTTCGTGGATGTATAAGATGTAATAGTTGTCTAACAGGCTTAGCATCTGGATAAGTTTTTATCTCATGTACATCTATGATAGGGTCGATTCCTGGCATTTCTTCGTATGACCAGGAAAATATGTCGTGGAATTCCTGAAATAGCATTTTATAAGTCTGAATCTCTTCTAAAGAACAAGAAGATCCTATATGAATATTTTGAGTTATCCCTGGTTTCATTGAGATGTCTACGGGTATCGTTGTCGATATGTTCCCTAAATTCTGTTCAAAATCGAAAGAAAGGGTAGATATTGGACTTTGAGGATCATTAAGAGTCTTAGATGAAAACATAGATGATAAATTATTCTCAATTTTGTAAAAAGATGGCAAGAAGGTTGAACGATGATGAGTATCATCCCATGGCATTTCATCCAAGGTTATAACTTCCATAAACCCTTCATCAGTTAAAAATTATGTGTTAAAAGGATCAGGCATAGAGACTGGTTCCAAGCATGACAAATGAGAATATTCATCAATAATTGTATTCATTCAATTGTTTTCATATGTTGATAATTTGGAAAAAGACTGAATTGCCTCATAATGAAACTCAAAAGGGCTATGAGGCATCTCACTGCCATATAAGACTAATTCTAACTTTGAAGTTACTTTCCACAGATCTCCCGATTCGAAAGTACTTGATGTAATCTTGTTAATCTGGGCATCGTTATGAGATAAATTGGGTGGAGGGAATGCAAAAGTTCCCATCAAAGATGAGTCTTTGAGAATACCAACACCAACTTGTTCATACAGAGTTGTTGATTTTCCAACAAAAGGCACACTACAAGTGGAATTAGGATTTGAGGTATAGTAGGACAATTGGTCTACCTTCACAATTCTTCCTTTGTGAAGAAACATGATCATCCCAAAATATGATGAGACTACTACTGCCATGGCATAAGTCCAGGTTCGACCAAGAAAAAGGTTATAGTCAAGTTGAGCATCAACAACCTCAACCTCTATTGTAATCGTTTTACCCTTTAATTTGATAGGTAATTCATTTAAAATACCGTAAGGACGAAAACCTCTTCCATCAAAGGATTTCAAAGTTGTGGGAGATTGATTGATTGTTGGAGAACCTAAAGCTCTCCAAAAAGAAATGGACATAAGACATGTCGACTCTTCTTCGTCAATCATTGTTCGAAAAACTCATCGAGTTTTGACATGAACTGGAATCTAAAAAGCAAGTTGGTGTGGGAGATGTGGGACATGATTCTCGAGATAAAAAATAATCAAATTGGAGGCATGAGCATATATTGCTCCAATTGTTGATAATAATAACTTCCTTTGTGCTGGACAAGTCTGCAGCACTTCAAGAGCCCACATTGTCGAAGGTGACATAGCCAAATCTTCAACAATGTTATAGTTCTAAGAAGCCCTAGCTTGAGGGTTAAAGGCTGACTTTCAAAGCATACCCTTAGGAGGCAGAAAATTATCATATCAAGGTTTGGTTTTTCAATATGTAATGGTTCAAAAGACCGAGGAGTAGATGTGGAAGCTTGACCAGCTGGACTGGAGTCATCTCCATCTTCAACAGGACTCTTTGATGCATAATCTTTAGATCTCGTTGCTACCATAAATTTGGAAGACATCAGCATGATATCTACCGATCTGGATGAGGAGGATTGGTTATGAGAAACCATTTTTCTATCTTGAGGTGGAACGGGGTCCTTCAAAACAGCTGAACTGGGTGAACCTTTGATAAATTTAGAAACTTCGGTGCAATGTGGGCACTCCTTGGTGTAATGATCTTCATCATAAATTAGGCAAGGACAACGAGGTTTCTTCTTTTCATCAGATGGTTAATTCTTGTTCAATTTCTCCTTAGAATGAGTGTCTTGTTAAGCTTTTCCTTTTCCCTTTTACTTACTTCCATATTGCTTATTTTTGCTAGTAGATTATTCTATGACATTAATTTTCGAAGTGATTTCAGGAAAAGGATCTTCTTAAGGTGAATCAGATAGAGCCAAAATCTGAGTTTTCTTAGAATTCTTCTTTTTATTCTTATATTTTTGGCTCACAGAGCCAATCATACCATTAGTGCCATGTTATCCTATAAGCACTAGATTAGTTTAACCAGGGCAGGGTAAATTTGGGATCTTTTCATACAAAGTACTGGACTGAGTATAAACAAGATCAAGGTATTGAGCAAGAGAAATTACTTGCTCCTCAGTTACAACACCTCCTTTGGAAACATCT
>APFE031375313.1:2918-191549 GCA_000404065.3 Pinus taeda
AATCATCCAAGAATTGTTCATTTATGTAATGTAAAGGAGGTTGCCCCCTCGAAGAGGCTGAATTCTAAGGCGTTGATCTATCTTTTCTATCTTTTCTTGAGCTGGTTTTGTAATAGTTACCAAATACATAAGGGAGCCAATCAATTGTTTGTAGAGAGTGGATTTCACATCCTTCTCCCTAGATATATCTACTTTCCTCAAATGGGTTATCATGGGTGTAGAAATGGCTCTACAATCTTCCATCCCAAACCTCCTTAAGATCTCAATGTAGTATTTCCCTTGCCCAAGGAAAATTTCCCCATCTATCTACCACAGCTCCATGCCTAGAAAGTAGTGCATCAACCCCAATTATTTCATCTCAAATTTTGTTGCTAGGTCCCTCTTGCATTCTTCTATGATCCCCAATGAATGTGTTAAGAACAATTTGTCCACATATAGGATAAGAATGAGTACCTCACCCTCAACCATCAAGTAGTAGAGGTTTGCATCTACCTTACTCTTCATGAAGCCCATCCCCTACAAGTATCTATCGATGCGCTCTTTCCTATATTGGAGCATGCTTGAGCCTGAAAACACTCTCTTTAGTTTGTACATGTGAGTCTCGTTGTTGTGTGCTACAAAGCCCTCTTGTTTTTCAATTTACACTTCCTCCTCCAAATCACCACTGAGGAATGTCATCTTAACATCCATATGATGGATCTAGCATCCCATATGTGCTACTAGCGAGATCATGGCCCTAATAGAAGTATACCTAGCCATAGGAGAAAATGTCTCCTCATAGTATATTCCCTCCTTTTTAGAGAACCCCTTGCCCACAAACCTTTCCTTGTATTTCTTGATGCTACCATATGTACCATGCTTGATCTTGTACATCCAATGTGATCCAACCACTGCCCTATCTAACGATCTAGTAACCACCTCCCAAACATCATTATGCATGATCAAGGTGTATTACTCAACCATTGCATCTTACCACACCTATTGTTGTGTGGCCTCTTGATAGCTAGAAGGCTTCCTATCCATGATTTAACTCACTAATGCCATGTAGCTAGTGTACATGTTTTGTTGTCTCTGCTCTTTCATGACCATCCTAGGAGTCCCCAACCTCTCGGTTCCTCCTATCAACTGTAGATAGTGGAATCTAAACCTCCACATCCTCATGATGCATGTCTAAAATTTGTTGCATCTACTACTCCATGCTCTGTGAACTCTCAAGAACACCTGCGCTGAGCATGTGCTCATACTAGTAATCGTACTTGTATTGTCTTGACCTTGAACATGTTGTTCTACCCTTGGAGCTTCTGTTGGCTTCTCACTCTGATCAACTGTTGTTGGAAAATCTCTAGACCTATGATAAGCCTTATCCATCCTGAATCAGACTTCTCTCCTGACAATAATTCTCCCAGTCTATAGAAGAAATATTATGTATGCCTTTGAGGTTTCACTGTACCCAATACAGTACCCCCTCTCTGTAGTCTGATCCAACTTGGAACATGTATCCCTTGGAATGTGACAATAAGCTAAGCTAATAGATATCCTAAAGTGATTGAAATATGGCTTATTTCATGTAAATGCCTCCTCCAGTGTCATCTTTCCCCATTCCTTATGTGGGACCCTGTTCTGAATATATATTATGATACTTCATGCCTTTGCCCATAAGTATCATGGCATATCCCAGTCATATGACATGGTGCCTACTGCCTCTGATATTGAATGATTCTTTCTCTCAGCAATCCCATTTTGCTGCAAGTTATAGGGAACTATCCACTCTCTCTTGATTCCCTCATTGGTACAGGATGGCTCAAATGCTTTCCTTGTGTATTTTACTCCATTATCTAACTGAAGAACCTTCACCTTGCTGCCTAACGAATTCTCCACACAATATTTGAACTCTTGGAAGCGATTGAAGACCTAATCCTTGGTCTTCAAAAGTATATCCAAGTCTTCCAGGAGTAGTCATTAATAAAGGTTACAAAGTATTTGTACCCTTTGAGATATTGTGTTAAAATTGGACCACATATATTAGAATGAGCTAAATCAAGAACACCTTTGGATCTGGTGTCACACCTTGGAAAGTTTCCTTAGCGAAATTCCCCAACACACATCATCGTGCTCCTTGCTCACCTCTGGAACATCTTCCACTGTCTCCCAAAGAAATCTAAGTGCCTCCTGATGAATAAGGCCCCATCCTCCTATGCCACAACTCCCCCTAATCTCTAAGATCATTTTTGCTAACACGTGCTTTTGGAGTATCCATCTGCAACTTGTGAATTCTGTCGCTCCTAACTCCAATAACTAAGGGTGATTTCTACTATTGGCATTTTATCAACACCTATTGTCTTATAAAGAGTAAATTGTACCTAATTACCATGGAGAATAGACATGGAAATCAAATTCATCCTCATTATAGGCACATGCAATACATCATGGATGGGAATCAACTTACTAGACTCCCTCTAAAATAAAACAATCCTCCTCCCAACTGGATTGCACTTACATTTGTTACCCATATCAATATGGAATATGATGTCCTCCTCCTTATAACTGGAGAAGTACTCCCTAACTCATGTCATATGAAATGGTGCCCCATTGTTTATATACTAGACACCTCGTGAGGTTGAGTTAGTCAAGCAAGATATGAGTGTGAACTCTTGTTCTATCCTGCTAGAAAGCTTGTCCACACTTGTTGAAGTTGTCGTCTACTTATTTCCCTTCTTATCACCTTTCTTCCTTTGCAGGAAATTGTTGACATAGTGGCAAAACTCATGACAACCATAGCACTTGACCTTTGAAAGGTCCTTCTTCTTATCCCCCTTGGAGTTGGATCCTTTGTTATATCCCTTCTTTGCTTTATTTTTCCCTGCAAGAGCTATGTTATCTTGTTCTCCCTCACCTAGCTATTAACTACTTCTGCCATTGAACAGACTCAACTAATATCCTCCTGAGTGAAATCGCTCCATAATAGATCCTAGTCAGGTAGATCCTATCATCCATTAATCACTAAGACAAACATGCCCAACTATTTTGAGAAACGGTTCAAGGAATTTCTCACGAGCTTGTTATCTTCTATATTTTCCCCGAGGTGGCTAACTCATCCTTGAAAAGCTTGATCCTGGTGAGGTTATTGACTACGTCTTTTCCCTTGTTCATCCTGGTGTTTCTTAGCTTCTCTCTAAGGATCAAATGCCTATCAATAGTAGTATTCCGGAATAATTTCAGGATGGCATCCCACATATTCTTGTTTATTTCAAACTTTGAGATATGGGGAACGATGTGATATTTAACCCCATTCTGGATAATACACCTAGCTTTGGCATCCCCCTTCTAGTAAACTGCTAACTCCATCGAATTTGTTGGTATGGCTACAACTGTCAAAGAATATTCCCTCAATCCACGCTCCTTTAGCAATAATAAAATTACATATTTCCAAACACCAATGTTAAATGCAACATCAAGTCTATCCTGATCCCTCAATCCAACTGAAGCCATATCTAAAACACTCAGAAAATATAAGAAAACCCCAAGTAACTGGAATAAATCACACTGCATTTTATAAACCCTTGGTCTTCTCTCCTATACCCTGCATTGAGCTTCTTGTTGGGATGGGGTCCCTTGGGTTAGTTTGGGGTTAAGATAACCCAAGTTTTGGTAAAATTTTGTAAATAATGTAAAGTCTCCACGATTTGTGGATGTGGATCGCATATATGAATAGGGGTCAAAGGGGCTTAGCCCCTTATTTTTGGATAAGTTTTGAGTCGGTTTTCAGATTCACCCATGGTCTGTGGACCATGGCATTGTATGAAAAAGTCTATAAGTAGTAAGTCTTAGTGAAAGGAAGAAGTAACTAACTAAGAAGAGAGAAGATAGAGAGTTGGGTTGATAAAAGAGTTTAGGGAAGGAGGCTTTGCTTCATGTGCTTAGAAAGGGGAATAAAGGCTCCGCAAGTGAGTGTGTAGAGACCTAGGTAGAGTCCACAGCTGAGTGGATGGACCCCTGAAGCTATGTGCGCAAGGAAGTTTTGAGTCTGTAATCCTCAATTGAAGATTAATAAAGACAGTTTTCTGAAGAATTCTTAAGTATTTATGTTTATCTTTGTTAATATTATATGTTGTCGATGAATGATTTGTTTTATGAGATATTGGTTGAATGTTACAAAATTCTCTTAAATAAGTGTTAATGACGTATGAAATGCATGTCTAAGTACTTTCACGAAGACTCTGATGAATTCTATTATGCTTAGTAATAACTTAAGTAAATCTGCACGAACACTAAGTTAGGACTGCTCTCTGATGCGTGTAAGTAGGTGAATTAACTGTTAAAGGTTTGCAAGGACTGATCGTAGACCTTCAAGAAGGTCTGAAGGCTGTTTTAATAGAGTGTAGCAGCGAGTCCCAATAGTTTATCGACCTGTGTGAAGGCAGATATGAGGCACTAAAATACATCACACTAGTCTCTGGATGCAGAAACTTGGTTCTTGCATCCCCCCATACTGCTTCAGGTGATACTGTAGCCCGCGCCTACGTGGGTTGTTGCTGAAAGGGTCAGTAGTGTAAGGTTTTTTTGTTGGCACAACTAACTCCGAACCTCGGTCAAGACCCCCTAAGCCAACAAATGGTTTCGTTGCTGGGACTAGGATATGCTTGAAACAGGTGTGCGATGTCGCATCATTGGAATTCGACCAAGAAGGAAATTGAAAAGTGGTTGGATCGGAAGATTGACGAGTTCACGACACAAGAAAACAAGAATTCGTGCTTGTCGAAGGAAGAGTGGCTGAACAAGTATCTATATTGAAATGCACGATATCTTCTTTTGTACCTTCCCCATTGAGCTGTATGAATGGTTGGCTAAATTGACATATAGTCAAGGAAGGTGGAAGCTCAATAGTCCTATAGTGTGTTGGCTTTCATAAAAGTTTCCTTAGCACATGCCAAATCAAAACCAACTTCTTTTCTTGAGGCCTTGTGGACCCATCTGTCCTCTTCAGTCTATTTTCCTTTATCATCGTCAGTTGTTATTCCACTTCTTAGCACTATATTCACATTTTGATCTTCCTCACGGGGCTCGACACTCATCATTTGCAAGTTCTGCATAGGTTGCTGAGGTTGTGCCTTTTTCTCCTGCATCTTAGCTATCAGCACCGGGAATTATTCTATAATGTGATCAAACTGGCTACAGTATTGACATGACAGGCATTTCTAATTATGACACTCCCGCATGTAGTGCATTGATGTTCCACAGTTGTAACAAATAACCTAACCCTAACCTCTACTAGGCCCTCCTCCTCCTTGACCTCGTCCGCGTCCTTGATATCCTACGCGTGCTCCTCCAACACCCTACTCTAGAGGTTGAGTTTCTTCTTGCATTCGGTAGGTAGGTGTTCTTTCCATCATCAGCTCATAGTTGCGATAATGGTGCTCATCGTGACCCATTGCTTTGTAGAAACAACTTTTGTGGTGTCTGAATGAAATTTTGCAGCAAATGACAATTATCCGTTGCATGTTTTTCAGCCACCTGACAAATAACGTACCATAGCACAGCCCCCACACTCGGTCTTGCTGGAGCTTCTAGCCTTAGGGAAATGTGTCCCCCTCCTGTGATATAATTTGCGAAGACGGGGCAATGGTCTTTATCATGCCCTTGACCCTTACACATCAGACACCATACTTTTGCATGCACCTCTAGCTTAGCTTCCTTGTCTTTCTTAAAGCTTTGCAATTCCAAGCAAAGACTTTATAACTACGAGTGAATTTCTTGTACTCCCAAAGTCACATCCTAAATAGGTGTTGCATGTAATCTCATCGCGATTTCCCGGGCTTCTACCTGAGTTTCTATCTTTTGCTGCAATAAAGAAATCCTCAGGTGAGGTAGAAGCGAAGCTATAAACCATTCGCGGCGCTGACCATCTGTGAGCTGCATATTAGCTTCACGAATCACACATTTTAGCCTTTGATGTAACTTCCAAGACGTCTCATCAACCCTCATCGTGATCTCCTTAAATCGAACTATTGATTGTGAGTCATACTTAGGCTTACTAAACTATTTGTTTAAAGCATCCTTAGTCTCTGCTAGCATTGCCACAGGATGATCATAACAATACTTAATATATCACATTAGTGCGATCTTGTAGAGAAGTAACCAACTGCACCTTATTTATATTGTCATCGGTGATATGTTACGTTGTCCACACAAAATGCGCAACAAACCAAAATTGATATGTATCTTCACTCTCTATACCCTTGAAAATTGGAAATTTCATTGTGTTAAACATGTTGAACGGTGGTGGTGGTGGTGGAAGTGTGGGCGAAGGTGTATGCAGTGGAGGTGGAGGCGGAGGTGGAGTGGATGGGTGATGCATCCGAGGGAACCCCTGAGTGATTAGTTGAACAACGCTTCACTATGTGTTTCATTCTGTCATCACTCATAGCGAATCGAATCAAAGGACTATACTCTAGTCCTGATCCTTCACGATTCTAAAGATCTGTCCACTTCACGTAGATCCAAACATTAAGGCAATGGCATAACCCATTTTTCACACAACAACATTTTAATCTAGGTATTCAACGATCTTAAATACTTACTTCGTGGTCCCTTGAAAAACCTTCGCTCTGCTTTGTTGTAGCTGACTAAGGTATCAACTGCGAATTCTGTAACAAATCCTCCTATAATTCAATCGGGCTAGTGATATCTTCCCGCAAGATCTTATCTTCAGGAGCTTCCAACCTTTGCACTAGCTCTAGAGTCCACACTATTGGACCGTCAAGCTTCCACCTCCCTTGGTCGTCTGCCAACTTGGCTATCCACTCGTATAATTAAATTGGGAAGGTGCAAAAGAAAATTTTGTGTATTTCCATATACAAATATATGTCCAACCACTACTCCTTTGACAAGAGTGGATTCTTGTTTTCCTGCACCAAGAATTCGTGAATTTTCCTGTCCAACCACTCCTCAATTTCCTTCTTGGACGAATTATAGTGATGCGAAATCAAACATCTCCTTAAGGAGATCTTGGTTCCAACAACGGAACCATTTGTTCACTTAGGGGTCCTTTACCCAGGTTCAAAGTTAGTTGCGTCAACCAACAAATCCCTACACTACTGGCCCTTTCAGCAACAACCTGCGTAGTGCAGGCTATAGTCTCACCTGAAGCAGTATAGGGGGATGTTGGAACCAAGTTTCCGCATCCAGAGATCACTGTGTTGTATTTTATTGCACTAAATCTGCCTTCATGCAGATCTATAAGCCTTTAGGGCTTGGTAGTACAACTCCCTTTAAATAGCCTATATACCTTTGCAAAGGTCTACGATTGGTCTTTGCAAACTCCTAACAGTTGAATCATCCACTTACGTGCATTAGAATATAATCCTAGATCTAAGCTCGCGTAGATCTACTTAAGTATTTAATAAACATAACAAAATTTATTACAATCTTCGCAAAAGTAGTTATCATGCATTGCATACAATTATTAAGGCTTATCCCATAGAGTCATGCATCATTAGATCAATATTTCATAAATAAATTATTCATCCACAACATATATCATAAGCATAAGTAAATAGATAAACACAATAACTCTTCGATAATCTTCTTTATTGATCTTTAGTTAGGTTTTACAAACTCAAAACCACCCTGTGCACTCAGTTGCAGGGGTCCGTGCACTCAGCTGTGGACTCTATGTAGGCCTCTGTGCACTCAGTTGCAGAGCATTTCTCTCATATATGACCCACTTCTATGCGCCAAGACTTATCTTCTATTCACCCATTACATACATCATTATCTTAGATATCTCTCTCCCTTAGACTCTCTAAGACACACCTACTTATAAATTTTTACATACAATCCCATGGTTTGCAAACCATGGGTGGATCTCAAAACTGACTCAACTTTTACATAAACAAAGGGATAAAACCCCTTGGACTCCTAATCATCTACGCACTCCACATTCACAATTTTCAGAGACTTTACATCATTTACAACAATTACATCAAAACTTGAGGTTTTAACCCCAAAACTAACCCGAGGGACCCCATCCCAACATGGGTTATGTATGATTTTCTACTATATTAAAGTAATGATGATTAATTGAAGAATTTTTAAGTAGTTATATTATTTTATTTGCCTTATTTTATAGTTAATGGAAAACAATAAAACTTGTATATAATAGCTTTTCATGTGGGATGAAACTTTAGGAAACAAAATATAGTGAATACAGTGTGATGGACATGTAAAGAAAGGACCTGGGAATATATATATATAATATATATAATATATATATATATATTATATATATATAAACAGAACATTGAAAATAACCTATGTAAATTACTATCCTTGAAAGTGATGAAGAAATGAGACATACAAGCATCTGTAGTAATAACAATAATTTAAAATATGAATGTTGATCAATATAATTGAATATTTCAAGTGATATATTTTGGAATGTTTGTTTATAAAAATTAGGCATTTTGTTTAATGATATAAGTTACTAATAATTGTAGCAATTATTTATTCACATTTTGATTATTGTGGAACTTTTTGTTGTCACATTTTGTATGATGAAGAATCTATTTTTTATATATAATAAATGAGTTTCTTATTCAATTGCAACCTTTAGTATTGTAAATTGTTACTGTTGGACACCTAATCCACTAACGGTTAAGGTGTGGGAGTTGGACAGTCAAATGAAGTTCAAGAGACCTTGGAATATGGAATCCAACTGTCATACAAAATGTATTATACATGTACATCATGTGAATAATAAAGAATCACACTATTATCTTTCATATATGGTGTTCACATTCCATGTGTATTGATGAGCCTCATCATTGGGTAATTATATGGGCCTTAATTCACCTCCTAGCTTAGTCAAACCAACTCTTCTCACAACTTATTACATGTTTTGATTATATTTTGTTTAATGAGATGAGTTAAAGTGAGATATTATGCCTAGTGAACTAATACGCATTGAATGCAGGTTTGGAAGACGAAATCAAGGAATTTTGGCAAGAATAAGGTTTGAAACTTGAATGGGACAAGGGAGAGAGATTGTAGGAGTTAAATCATCCTCATTTACTCCTCCCCCATTCGAATATTCCTCCATTAATCCCACTAGCTTGGAGTGCAAGCAACCAAGTAATGAAGATTAGAAGGCAGCCGAGCAAGTGATAGACAAAGAGTTAGTTCATCTTGATTTTGGGAGCCAAGCCTCCCTAAATTTAAGGAAGTCATTGGGGACTTCAGTTGTATAAGTAGAGAGGCCTAGAGCCTCATTAGGATTTGAATTTTTATTGCAAAAACTCTATTTATTTTCGAGCTCCAAACTTGTGGAAGACTTTGATGTAATTTTCTGTTTTGGTAATAAGAATGAGTTTTTTCTTGATCCAGTACAGAGTTAACTTAGAGGGTTGAAGCTCTTGGGTTAGGGCCCAACCCTAGTAGCAAAGGCTCCTCTTCTTGTATCTTTATGCTTAGCTTAGTTTCATATATTCATGGTTAAACTACTTTTAGAAGTATTTTATTGCAAGTAATGTAGATTTGATTAATTGCTTATTAGTTTGCTTCCATTTGTGCCTTACTTCAGTAGCAGGTTAGAAGGGATAAAAGAAGCACCAAAAATTTGTAAGTAGGTGTTTTTTCCTCACTTCTTCATTCTGGGATCATGATTTGAGGAAAAGACCCTTATTCATCCCCAAAAAGATAGATTGCCATTTCTTTCATAAGATTTAGAGTTTCTTGTACTTAAAATAGAATTTGATTAGTTTTGCAAAGTAGGATTTCATTTCCATCTCTTCTATATTCATTCTTGCAGTAGATCTCATCCATAAGTCCATTTTATTTAGCAATTTCCTCATGAATAAGGTAGACAGTTAGTTCATTAAATTCTGCTTTTCTAGCTCATAAGAATTCTTCTTGTTTACATGACTTTTTTGGAATTACACACGTTTGATGCAGAGCAGGTGCTTCAAAAATAGAAAGAGGTATCATATCAAGAAACCACCCTCCAACTTCATTCAACCATATGCATTCCTTGTTTTCATCAAAACCTTCACCAATTTCATCATTTTACATAGAAATTTCCTCAAGCATTTTGAGTGAATCCAACCATATCCTAAACTTGGTTTTAGGTTCTGAGTGATCTTAAGTCTTTTCTCACTCCGTTCCATCGATCAACCACCTTCCCTAATACTTCCATCACCTCCAACACCCATCATTTTTCTCTCAGCTGTATCTTGTAGAAATACAAAAATCTTGTAGGTTTCTATTACATCTTGTAGGTTTTCCTGTAGTGGCCCGTTTTGAGGTCGAATTGAGGGAAAACATCTAGAAAGCCTGCCAAGGTCACCCAAGGGTCTCCCAAACCTTCCAACCATCTCCTAAACCTTCCATACATCCACCAGCATCCCTAAACCACCTGCCACATCACCAAAAGGGATTAGCTTGCACACTTGATTTTCCATGAAAAGCATAAAAAGACAAAACAGATTTATTTCAGTCCTTTACATGCATAACAATGATGTTTGATGTTTTTAACTTCCATGCTTAGGACAATAGAATTTTGTTCGTGTTAATTTAGCATTATTGCAAAGCATAGCTCTTGGCAGTTAATTAGGAAATGGTGTGCCTTAGCATTGAATTTCATTATTTTTCATTATTGCAGTAGATCATCTCTCTCCTAGAGTAGATTTCTATTTCTTTCATCAAAGAACCAAGCTTCTTTTGAATCCATAAAAGTCTGGCCTGAAAACCCTAGTGGTCTCTCGCCAGTTGAACAGTGACAAAAGGCAAAACCATCACTTTTACTTGTATATAGAGCACTGTCACCTCCAAGTTTGTATGAACCCTGGGTTGATAAAGTAAAGCTGATAGCTCAAGAGTTGCAGCATTCTCGCTGCAATATTGGTGCTCATCACTTTTTGGCACAATTTCCGAGGAGGTGTCTGAGTAATATGTGATTATTGCTTTCTGCCTTCTATTTCTTGTTTCTAATATTTTTCCATTAGTTTCATTTCTGCAAAAGCAATTTAGTTTGCTTCCTCTTCATTCTACCTTCTTTGCTTTCCTTTCCATTCTAAAAGTTATATTTCAATCAAGTAGTTAATCTTTTCATTCAGTCAGTAATTTTCATTTAATCTGCAATTTCAATTCTGCAAGTTAGATTTCAATCAAGTAGTTAATATTTTCATTCAGTCATTCATTTTCATTAAGTTTGCAATTTCAATTCTGCAATCACTTTCAAAGTTTGAAAAAAAAATGCAAAACAAAACCAAAAACATTTCCTTTCATGCCTCGTAGGAATAGGGATAACTTAGGGAAATTTTTGCCAAATACCCCCACTGCATCAAATAGCCAACCTTCCCTCTTCTTCAGTGGCTGTGAACTGGAGGAACCCTTAGGTGAGCAACCAGGCATATTTGAAGAACCTACAGGGGAAGAAGAAGAAGAATAACCCATTCCTACTGAGCAAATGGATGAAAACAAAAATGACAGAGGGAAAAGAGAGAGAATTGAGGGTGCCTTCCCCATCATGAAAACCAATGGGGACACTAATATGAAAAATATAAGCCCCTCTTCCCTTCTTAATTTCCATGGCTTGACCACAAAATATCCAGACACTTTCCTATTTGAGTTTTTTGTTATATGCCGAACCTATGACTACACAAATGATGAGCAGACGTTGAAACTATTTCCATCTACCCTCAAGGATGTATCTTTGCACTGGTTCATGGATTTACCTGGGGATAGCATCACAACTTGGGCTGAGATGTAGCAAGCCTTCAACAAAAAGTATCGAGACTACTATAGGTCTAAAGATACTAAAGAGGAAATTTTTAGGATGACCTTAGGTAATGATGAATCCCTAGAGGATTATGAAGAAAGATTCTAGCTTAGTTACAAAAGGGCCAAGTGCACACTTGACCCTGAGTCATTGAAGTTGGTCCTGCTTAGAGGAGTAAGGGAAGAACTTTTGGATACCCTACACTTGTTACCAGGAGGAGATATATACCAGTTACCCTATGAGGATATGAATACTGTCTTTAGAAACCATTCTAGGGCAGCTAGGAAAAGGGGTAGGGGAAGTCAACCTATGGTCAGTATATCCTCTTCCAATTCATCCATCAAGGGTGAAATTGGAAACATGTTGGAATATTTCAAGAGTGAGATGTTGCAAACCCTTGCCTTACAAATGGACACTATGCACATTAGGAGAAAGCAAGAGGAAGAAGAGAGATCCTTGGCCATTTTTTGTCCTAGATGCACTAGGAGGCACCCTAGGAATGAATGTCCATTGAATTCTATTGAAATTTTCTCAGTCTATGAAGAAAACCACTCCATAGACAAGTGCCCTTCTTTGCCTAGACTCAAAGCTATATATCAAGGAGTTGAAGGGGTCACTAAGCAGCTCTACTACATAAACCAAAGGAGACCTCATGGGCCTAGGCCATACCAAGAGGGCATGCAAGGGTCATCCCATGCATATTACAATCCCAACCAGACCACATCCATACCTTCTTGGGGACCCCCTGCTCATCCTTCCTGGTCTACACCTCCTCCTTGGTCCTTTGCATCTCAGTATCATTCCCAGCCAGCTAGCCAGTCATTTCAACCATATGGTCTGCCACAACCTTAGTGGAATGCACTGCCCCAGGGGTGGAGGCCCCAATACAATAATGTCCCAACTTTATTGCCTTCACCACTTGCCCAACCACAGTTGTTACACTATGATCCACCTAAACAACCCTAGATGTCTGCCCAGCCAAATTCGAACCTGAACAACAGATAGGCACAACAAGTATACAGTGGAGAGACCTCATGTCTAGATTATGTTGTGGAGATCCAAGAAATTAACCTGAGATCTGGGAGAGCTCTCCTAGATAACCAACCTCCACCTCCACCTAGGGAGATCGACGAAGAAAGAGAGGAAAGCAGTCTTAAAGTAAATCCACACTTTCCCAAGAGATTGACTCAACCACTCTAGCCCACCCCAGAAGAGACTGAACTTCTCGGAGAATTTCAAAACCCATGTGTCAAGATTCCACTTCTCCAAGCCATCAAGGACAATAATTTGATTAAGGAGAAGCGTTTCAAGCATCCAAGGAGGCGAAAAGGAGAGGCCCCTACCATTAATTTCATTGCACAACTATCTGACTTAATGTTAGGGCAGGTAATATGTCCAAAGTATTTGGACCTTGGAAGCCCTATAGTAGATGTGCACATCAATGGCACCATTGTCCCATACACTTTGATCGATCTTGGGGTTTCCATTAATGTGATGACCAAGGACACCATGCTCAATCTCAACCTACAAGGCTCATTGAGAAAGACCACAACAGTCATGCAACTTGCAGACTGCTCCATAGTGACCCCTAAGAAGATTGTGGAGGGTGTGATGGTATCCATTGACTCTTGGGAGTACCTTACATATTTCCTAGTTCTCTAGCCTAAGGCTAAGCTTACTGGTTACCCTCTCATCCTTGGGAGACCCTGGTTGGCCACTATCAATGCTTACATCAGCCATAGAGCTGGAAATATGACCATCAAGAATGGGCATATGTCCAAGAAGCTAGTCATGTACCCTCCTCCTTAGCCATCTCTAAAACATGATCTGCCTTTATGACTGGAAGAGGAGGAAGAATATGAAGTTTATTCTACCCAACTATATACCTTAGAAACAACCATGGGAGGAGGACAACAGGATGATGATGATTTGATTGAACACCTACTCCAAAGTCCAACTCCCAGTACATTGTCCCTAGAAGAAGTAGTAAAGGAAACCCAGAACTACCATCCAGTTGATCTGTACTTAGCCGATTCCAACCCTCTCCATGTCAAAACCATAGAATTCAGTGTTGAGAGAACTTTGAAAATCAATCCATCTCGTTTTGTTCTCCAAGAGGAGAAGTTGTGCAACATGCTAAAGGAACATCTGGATGCCTTTGCTTGGAGTTACAAAGAAATGAAGGGAGTACACCTCTCAGTGTGTACTCACCATATTTATATCAAGGAAGGTTGCAAGCCAGTCTGACAACCCCAAAGGAGGATTAATCCAACTCTTAAAGATATAGTCAAAGAAGAAATGCAAAAATTTCTAGATGTAGGATTCATTTATCCTATCTCTGACAGTGAGTGGGTCTCTCCTTTGGTGTTAGTTCCCAAGAAAAATGGTAAGTGGAGGATTTGTGTCGATTACAGGGAGTTGAAAAAAGTCACAAAGAAGGACCATTTCCCTATACCTTTCATCGACCAAGTGCTAGATGGGCTAGAAGGGAAAAAGTTTTTCTCTTTCCTAGATGGATTCAACTGGTACAATCAAATCGAAATTAGCCCAGAAGACCAGGATAAAACCACTTTCACTTTTCCTTGATGCACTTTTGCCTATAGGGTCCTTCCTTTTGGCCTATGCGATGCTCCTGCCACTTTTCAGAGAGAAGTCCTGAGTATCTTTGCTGATTTAGTCCATGATGCAGTAGAAATCTATATGGATGATTTCACACCTTATGGGGGTGATTTCGAGGAGGCTTTGTCCAACTTAGGTAAGGTGCTGCACAAATGCATTGAAATGAAACTGTCTCTCAGTCCCGATAAATGTGAATTCTTGATGACTGCAAGGGTTGTGCTAGGTCATTCAATATCTCAGCAAGGACTATAGGTGGACGCAAACAAAATAGCTATCATCCAAAGGGTCCCACCTCCTTAAAAGCGGAGATATGTCAGAAGTTTCCTAGGGTTAGATGGATCCTACTGAAGGTTCATAAAGGACTTCAACAAGTTGGCCTCTCCTTTATTTGGGTTGTTGGCCAAAGACTCTGAGTTTATATGGTCAAAAAGCTATCAAGAGGCCTTGGACATCCTGAAGAACAAGTTAACCATTGCACTGATTCTTTGAGGCCCAAATTGGGCCCTTCCCTTTCATATTCATGTTGATGCCTCACACAAAGCCATAGGAGAAACCCAAGTTCAGATAGATAAAAAATTTCCTTATGTCATTTACTTTATCAGTAAGAATTTGTCAAAGGCCAAACTAAAATACACAGTGACCGAAAAGGAGCTCCTAGCTTTTATACATTCATTGAACAAATTTAGGCATTATATTATAGGCTATCAAAGATTTGTCCATACTGACCATGGTGCAATCAAATATTTAATGAATAAACCCAATGTGAATGCTTATATTATAATATGGTTACTTTTATTACAGTAGTTTGATCTAACTATTGTTGATAAGCCTAGTAAGGAAAATATTGTTGCAAACTTTTTGTCCAGATTAACTTTGCCTGGGGGTGAATAGGGAGTGGTTGATGACTAGTTACCAGATGAGAACTTGTTCGCCATTTTAGTTCTCTCTCCATGGTTTGCTAACATAGAAAACTATTTGGTATCTGCATAGTTCCCACCGAACTTTTCTTCCAAAGAGAAAATAAATATTATAAGGAAGAGAGCCCCCTCACTTGGATTGGAGGTAATCTCTTCAAACTTGGCCCAAATCAAATCTTGAGAAGGTGTGTCAGGGAGGAGGAATTCTTTGACATCCTTCTAACCTATCATGATGGGCCTTGTGGAGGTCACTTTGCAGCAAAGAGGACACCATTCAAAGTGTTACAAGCAAGCTATTATTGTCCCACTCTTCATCAAGATGTGAAAAGATATACTAGTTAGTGTGATCGGTGCCAAAGGATGGGGAAGCATACTCCAAGGGATGAAATGCCTATGCAGCTTCAAGTGACTTTCGATCCATTTAACAAGTGGGGCATGGACTTCATTGCACCTATTGACCCTCCTTCCAAGAAAAAATAGTCAATCATTGTGTGCACTAACTATTTGACTAAGTGGGCTAAAACCAAGGCAATTAAGGCAACAACATAGGAGAAGGTGGTTGAGTTCTTAAGAGAGAATGCATTTTACAAATTTGGGTACCCTAGAGAGTTGGTCACTAATCAAGGTAGCCCATTTACCTCCAACATGATTGAAGACTTGCTCAACCAACACAAGATCAAGCATAGAACCTCCACTCCCTGTCACCCACAACCTAATGGGCAAGTGTAGGTGACCAACAGATCGTTGGAGAGCATCTTGACCAAAGTGGTGAGAAACAACAGAAAAGATTGGGTAGATAGACTACTTGAGGCCATCTGGGCCTATAATACCACTTGGAAGACCACCACTGGATTCACACCCTATGAGATGGTCTATGGGAAAAAGGCCATGTTTTCCATTGAGTTTGAGTATAACACATTAAGGAAGGCAGGCCAATTAGATCTAGATCTTAGCAGTGCACAAAAAGAGAGATTGCTCCAATTGAATGGTTTAGATGAGTTCAAAATGCAGGCCCTCCTATACACAGAGGTAACCCAACTTCAGAGGAAAATATGGCATGATAAGAACATCAAGGGTAGGCAATTTCAAGAAGGTGATTGGGCCTTGTTGTATGATTCCATATATAAATAATTTAAGGGCAAGTTAAGGACAAAATGGTTAGGGCCTTATGTTATAGAAAGATGTCATGATAATAGTTCAGTGTAGATCGGGACCATAGATGCAGAGGCCATTCCTTTACTTGTTAGTGGGCATAGACTAAAAGTTTAAAAGAGGCCATTATCAAAGCAAGAGTTCATTGATGGTATAAATAAAACAATGATGGTGGTGGAGCAAGTTTCAACTCCTACCTCATCAAATCACTGAAAAAAAAGAAAAATAAGGACTCAGGTGAAAACCTCCATGAGGTGCCTGAGTCCCACTATTGGGTTGAAAACCTCTTGGGACGGCCCAATGGCGTCGAAAAAAAAGAAGAAGAAGAAGATCTATGGGGCACCCAGGGCAAATAGCTATGATGAAAACCTCTTAGAGGCAGACTAGTTGTTTTAAAAAAAAACAAGAGAAAAAAATCATGAAAATTTCTATTTGAAGGTCAGCAAGGAGGAAGATTAGAGAACAAAGGAGGATAAAAAAGGGACCTATTTCACTCATATTTTATTTTTCCATCCATCATCACTCATCACTCCACCATTTATTTCATTTTTTTCACTCCTTTCCTTCAATTTACAAGGGGACTGTATTTTCTACAGGATCCCATGTGAACCTACGAGATCCCTTGAAAACCTACAGGATGATCTTGTAGGAATTATAGTGGCTCAGGGATCCTACAGAAAGTGACCCTAGGACAATAAATTGACCTACCATGTCAAAATAATAACATCCCTACATCACAAATTCATTACCGTACATGTCTCCATTTTCATCACCCCTACATTCATCATTAAAAGAATCAGTTTCAAAAAAAATAAATCACAGTCTTCAAGAGAAAACACAGAGAGAAAAAATGAAACAGAGAGCGGAAGGGAGTAGAACCTGAGTATTTCTCATTCTCCACACTCCTAGTCTTCCTCTCAATCCATGTCATTGTCTTCAAAATCCCAGCAAAAGAAATGATTAAAAGTTCTGAGGGAGAAGAAACTTCAGGACATCCTATAGGAAATCCTGTAGCAGCCTATCCCACAGAACAAAAATCATGGGTAGCAGCAAGCTTCTAGCATGAAGATCCAAGGGCAGAAGGAGCTCCAGAGTGACACCACCACCATCATCTTCAACACCAGGTAGCTGCACATCAAAGTAATCATCAAAGAGCAATAAAAAAGGAAGGAGAAATAACTTGTAGCCAACACACAACAAGCACCTCAGGTCTTCAACAACTACAACAAGATATTAGCACCACAAGTAAGTATCTCGATTCACTCTTTCATTTGCATAATGTAGTCAAAAGATGTAAAGGTTACGAGTAAGTTGGTTTATAAGAAAAAGGTGGCCAGTTAACCTGGAAACCTTCGTTCAGTCGATGAATACAAAACAGTTTGTCCTCCCAGATGTGGCAACAGTCAAGCAAAAAAAGAGGAGAAGGAAAAAAACAGTTAAGTATATGGAGGCATGAAATGGGATTTGATTACGAGGAGAGGGGAATGATGAGGTCATAGTGAGGATCAACGGTCCAAAAATAGAAAACGTACCTCTGCTGCTAGCACACCAGCTTACATAACTTGGCCATAAGAGGAAATACTCATTGATCCCCATGCACTCATGCATTCATTTCGTCGAGGCTCACTCTCATACCCAAGAAACCTACAGAAGAGGAAAATTCCATTTGTCTCCTATGCAGGACTTCCTACAGGATTATACAGGAAATCCTATAGGATCACACAGGAATCCTATAGGATACAGATAGACAGTCTACAGGATTGGCCGAGAGGAGTTTCAAAGGGAAAAACACGGGGGTTGGCTACAAGATAACTATGAGGAGGTAGGCTCTATAATTACATCCCTTTTTCAAAGTGAATTAATCAGAAAACCACCTAGTATTGAGTGAATTTGGCAGTTGTGTAAAGGAATTGTCTCGACAGTTCTTTCAGTTATTTACTTCTGCATTCAGAAATTGTATCAACCATCTCAGCTCCTCAAAATTCACCAACAAAATGACAGGGGTTTTTAATAGAAGGGAGCCCATTAACACTGTGAGAATCCACCAACACCCTCAAGTGTTAGAAATATTCACAAGGCATAATTGGATTGGGTATTTTGAAAAATTAAGAGGGTATGATGATGAAGTGGCCCAAGAGTTTTCTCTCTCCCTCATTCCACTAACCAAAGTCCATGCCACTGTTGTGGTGATAGGCCTCTCCATAGAGATCACCCCTAAACTCATAAGCAGGATTACCACACTTCCCCTAGGAGTGCCTTGGAGAAAGGAAGACAAGGGAGATAGCCAGATTACCAAGAAGAAGTTATTTTTAGAGGGAGAAGAACCCATTGAGGACAAAAATGGAGTAAGGAGAGCAAGCCTACCATAACCTTGGAATGAGGTGAGCTACCACCTTATCAAATACATATCATGTGAGGGTAGGTATAGTGTGGTTTATGGGTATCACTTTAGGCTTCCTGAAGAATTGAGGTTTGGAGTAGAAACACCTCCTCACCACAGGCTCATCATACCATACTTCCTTATGCAATCACTAATAGATACAAGCATAAAGGTGCAGGAGGGAAACCACCAACAGTTAGCACACTATGGGTTATTTAGAATCATAATAGAAGATGCCCTCACAACCTTAGAATTCCTATACAATGGGAAATTTTTAGAGAAATGTAGACAAAGAAATATATCAAAGCCCTCACATATGACATTAGTCCTATTGTCAGTGACAAAGATGAGGAAGAAACTGAAACAGAAGGAGAAGAAACAGAGAGGGATGAAGATGAGATAGATGAGGAGGAAGAGGAGCAGAAAGAGAAGGAAGGTGATGAGGAAATAGAGGAAGATGTCAAGGAGGAGACTGATAAACAAGGTGAGGATCTAGAAGAAGGAGAAGAGGGGAAAAACATAGAGGAAAACGACAATGGAAAAGAGGAGGTAGAAGACAAGGAGGATTCACCTAGGGTGTCTCCAAAACCACTGAGAGAGAAACAACAACAGCCCTCACTTCTCTTAGCACCCCTACCAAATAGAAAGGAAAAAGATAGAGGCAGACCTCCTTATATTTCAGAACAAGGAAAAGCATAAGGATAAGGTAGGGAAACCCAAAACTCCATCCAAAATTCCCATTATAATTGAGGACTCACCTAAATAGTAGGATAAAATGCCTCCTCCTAAGTCTCCTATCACCTATGTGAGAAGGCCTATAACTAGATCGACCTCATCCAAAGGAAAAGAAAAGCTATAGGATACACAATAGGACCTACAGGAAGTAGAATAAGTCCTACAGGAGACTCTGCTAAACCTATAAGAGACTGAGAAATTGAATAAGGAGGGAAGCCTATAGTAAGGAACTAAAGAAGAGAACCCAAAGCTAAGGGAACGTATCCCCCAACCTAACCTTGAATCCTACTACAAATATATTGAAGGGGGTAGGGTCATTCCACAAAAATTTTCTATTCCATTATTCTTTGAGCTTGAGAAGGAGAGAGACAGAAATCATAGATGGATGCAAGTTGCCAAGTCCTAGAAGGTGCAGGACATTGGTCACATGGAGGAGAAGCTAAAATAGATGGGCATAGAGCTAAGTAGATTGAGGGACAAATAGGCCATAATGAAAAATCAGTTAGAGATAGAAAATGCATGGTTGAAAGGACAACTACAAGAAAGAGAGAACCAATTGGCATGTATGGCCAGTCTCTCTTTGGAAGAAATCTAGTGTAGTATGCCATCTAAATCCTATGCCCTATACCTTAAGGAATAGTGGTTGCATTTCTAAATCAAGACCCTAGCACAGAGAGGCACTATGCCATTTCAAGATTATAGATAGTTCATTGATCTTTGTGATCAAAGTACATTGGAAGATAGGGCCAAGATGTCTGATTTTTATTTGCATAAAATGGCCTTAACAGACATGAATGTATGGGACCCTAATGCCAAGCTAGGAGATTTACAGTTGATGGATTTGGCATCATGGATGAACCATGAGGAAGAAAGGGTTGCAGAAAATGAAGAATATATTGGCAAGAGAACAAATAGAGGCTCTTATGATCGGAGTTGAGCAATCCAATCCAATGGCCCTCATCAGTACACATAATTTAATTGCAAATGATCCTCAGCTTGCACCCAGGTATCTTGCTGCCCAAGAGAAATCAATTTCACATTTTGAGGACATGTTCAGATTGTTAGGGGATGAAAGCATGCAAGATTTACTAAGGAGATGGAACACATTTCCATATAGTTTAAATATAAGAGTGTGCCACTCTCCTCAAAGAATGAGAGAAGCATTGAATAGGACACCCATGTACAAGAAATCTATTCAAAAGCTAAAAGTCAATTGGATTGGCTTGAGACTCAGTCCACCACTGCTCTTAGGGATGCTAGAAGGAAGGAAGGAAGAAGAAGAAAGGAGGTAGTGAGAGGAGGTAGAAAAGAAGGCAGGTTTCTATGCACAAGAAGAGGAAACCACAACAGAGGCATGGGATGTCAGGGAGGCCACTAGAGCTATGAAAGACATGGATATTGATTGAGTTGCTCATAGGATTAGCAACACTTTCAGTAGGGGGTTGATGATGAGCCTCATCATTGGGTAATTATATGGGCCTTAATTCACCTCCTAGCTAAGTCAAACCAACTCTTCTCACAACTTATTACATGTTTTGATTATATTTTGTTTAATGAGATGAGTTAAAGTGAGATATTATGCCTAGTGAAATAATATGCATTGAATGCAGGTTTGGAAGAGGAAATCAAGGAATTTTGGCAAGACTAAGGTTTGAAACTCGAATGGGACAAGGGAGAGAGATTGTAGGAAGTAAATCCTCCTCATTTAATTCTCCCCCATTCAAATATTCCTCCATTAATCCCACCAGCTCGTAGTACAAGCAACCATGTCATGAAGATTAGAAGGCAGTCAAACAAGTGATAGAAAAAGAGTTAGTTCATCTCGAGTTTGGGATCCGAGCCTCCATAAATTTAAGGAAGTCATTGGGGACTTCAGTTGTATAAGTAGAGAGGCCTAAAGCCTCATTAGGGTTCAAGTTTTTATTGTAAAAACTCTAGTTATTTTCAAGCACCAGACTTTGCGAAGAGTTTGATGTAATTTTCTGTTTTGGTAATAAGAATGAGATTTTTCTTGATCCAGTACTGAGTTAACTTCGAGGGTTGAAGCTCTTGAGTTAGGACCCAAACCTAGCAACAAAGGCTCCTCTTCTTGTATCTTTATGCTTAGCTTAGTTTAATAGATTCATGGTTAAACTGTTTTTAGAAGTATTTAATTGCAAGTAATGTCGATTTGATTAATCGTTTATTAGTTTTCTTCCATTTGCGCCTTACTTCAATAGAAGGTTAGAAGGGATAAAAGAAGTACCAAAAAGATGTCAGTAGGTGTATTAGCCTCACTTCTCCCTTCTAGGATCATGATTTGAGGAAAAGACCCTTATGCAGCCCCAAAAAAGACAAATTTCCATTTCTTTCATAAGATTTAGAGTTATTTATACTTAAACTAGCATTTTATCAGTTTTGCAAAGTAGGATTTCATTTCCATCTCTTCTATCTTCATTCTTGCAGTAGATCTCATCCATGATTCCATTTTATTCAACAATTTCCTCATGCATAAGGTAGACGGTTAGTTCATTAAATTATGCTTTTCTAGCTCATAAGAATTCTTATTGTTTACATGGCTTTTTGGAAATTACACATGTTTGATGCAGAGCAAGTGCTTCAGAAGTAGAAAGATGTCATATAGCAAGAAACCACCCTCAAACTTCATCCACCCATAGGAATCCTTGTTTTCATCAAAACCTTCACCAATTTCATCACTTTACATAGAAATTCCCTCAAACATTTTGAGTGAATCCAACCATTTCCTAAACTTGGGTTTAGGTTTTGAATGGTCCTAAGCCTTTTCTCACTCCATTCCACCCATCAACCACCTTCACTAAGCATTCCATCACCCCCAACACCCATCGTTTTTCTCTCGGCTGTATCCTATAGAAATATAGGGAATCCTATAGATTTCTAGTACATCATGTAGTTTTTCCTGAAGTGGCCTGTTTTGAGGCTAAACTGAGGGAAAACCTCTAGAAAGCCTCCCAAGGTCACCCAAGGGTCTCCCAAACATTCCAACTATCTCCTGAACCTTCCAACCATCCACCAACATCCCTAAACCACCCACCACATCACCAAAAGAGATTAGCTTGCACACTTGATTTTCCATGAAAAGCATAAAAATGCAAAACAAATTTATTTCAGCCCTTTACATTCATAACAATGATGTTTTATGTTTTTAACTTCCATGCTTAGGACAATAACATTTTTTTCAAGTTAATTTAGCATTATTTCAAAGCATAACTCTTGGAAGTTAATTAGGAAATGGTGTGCCTTAGTATTTAATTTCATTATTTTTCATTATTGTAGTAGATCAACTCTCTATTAGAGTAGATTTATATTTCTTTCATCAAGGAACCAAGCTTCTTCTGAATCCATAGAAGTCTGGCTTGAAAACCCTAGTGGTCTCTCGTGAGCTGAACAATGACAAAAGGCAGAACCGTCATTTTTACTTGTGTATGCAACACTGTCACCTCCAAGTTTTTATGAACCCCGGGTTGATAAAGTAAATATGGTAGCCCAAGAGTTGTAGCATTCTTTCTACAATATTGGCGCTCATCATGTATCTAACATGGTATTAGAGCAAGCCAGACCTGGGCATTTTTAGCATGTCATCTCTGCCTCATTTCTAAAGCTTGTCAGCATTGCATCTTCCATCTCTCCTGCTCTTATTTCAGATAGTCATCTTGTTTTTATACAAATTCAAGGCATCATCAACATGATTATTTCTCTTACCTAACCTCACCGTGCCCTGCAATATTCTTCACACTTGCCATTATGGACAATACTCTACTTGTTATTCTGGTTTGATAATTAATTTTTGTGCCAGTTTTCTGCCATTCTGCCTACTCATCAAAACCACAATCTTCCTGCATTTCCTTACTATACGTTGCCATGGCATGTCTCTGCTGGAGTCATTCTTTACCATTTGAAGTTTCATGGATTTGGTGATGCCGTTATTTTGGCTGACTGTGTCATTCTTCGTAACATTTTAAGGATCGTGACCTTTCAAAGGACCGTCATTTGAAAACTATCCATGACTTCATTTAATCTTGAAAACTTTAATCTTACCAAGTTTCAGATCATTCTTTATCGTTTTTTAGTTCCGAGGGCTTAGAAGATTGTTTTGAGATGATATTTTTAGTTGGTTTTGACGATTTAATGGGCCCCTTTTTATGAAAATTGGTGTCATTAAAGTCGACATTCTGAGGATCAGAAATTTCTTCAAGGCATAATGAAGAAGTGAAGGATGCCACTTCATCCTTTAGAGCATGGACATCAACTTTGGCATTTATTGTGTTTTCAGAGTTTTCCCTGCAAACAAACAATGACCATTGCACATATCAACATCCCATTATAGGCTCTATGTGTAACTTCCTTTGCTTGAGTCGTTTTGAAGACTCCCTCATACCACATTTTGTGTGTGTGTTATGGAGGGTGTATTTGGTTATATGCTAGTTCACGCATTTGATAATATGTTGGTTATAAAATATCATAAAATCACACTATTCCAACCCATTCCTCTACTTAAAGATACAAATATGAAAATGCCTAGTCCTTTAACTTGTCCGAGGAGAAAATTGCCACTAGCGGTAACAATGATGGTAGTTGTTTGAATATGTACTCCAAAAGACATCGTTCATTGCGTTTCTAAATTAGTTGGTAATGCAAAGAACTTGTTTCCTCCTCTAGCTTTGTAATGGTAATTTCCATCAGCTCATTCCTCTGAATTCGACAGAGCTTAACACATAAGAGCCAGTGATTCGACGACCCTTGGATTAAGAGATATTGGAGCCTCCACACTGGATCGTCAAGAGATTGAATTTGTGAGTTGGCATTTCTAGTTAATAGATAATGGAAACTATGTTTTTTCTATTGTCTTTAATAACAAATCCGATGAGGTTAAAAGAATTGATCTTGATTAATTATTGAATTTGAGAGCTGGCATTTTTGGTTAGTAGAGAAAAATTACTCAATATTTTCTATTGGCTTTAGCAAGATATCTGAGATGTTATGAGAATCTGGCTTGTTTAATTATAGAATGTGTGGGCTAGCATTTTTGTATTTAGTCTCTCTCATGTGTTCCCAGAAGCAAGACCATGTTGTTTTTATATGTTTGACAATGCTCAAGTTGTTCTTCATGTCACATCTATTGCGATTTAATCTGTGTATGATATTTCAGGACATCGACCTAAATTTCCATCATCGGCAGCTGTGTGTACTTCCTTGGACCCCAGCATTAGTCATAAGAACTCTGGACCAGACTAAGATATATCGGAGGTGCGCTTTTATTTGGTGGGGTAATTCCAAAATTTTATGTCCACCCTCCATTCTAGCGGACCACAGACTGTTGATATCCTGTAATACCGCATCCTACCACTAGTCCTCACACCCCGGTTTCCTCCAAACCACCAGTCCTCACACCACTGGTTTCCTCCAAACCACAGTTTGGATGAAGCCATTTGAATTTAGAACTATTCAATGTCATTTTAGTGTGCCCGCATTCCCTATTGTCGATTTCTGAAGTGGAACATCCTTTAGCCATCGCAACCCCTCTGCACCAAAAATCCATCCGTCTCCCACATTTTGATCTCAGGCCACCTTCGGCCCAAAATATCGTTGTTAGCCTGCAATTGACTAACCCTTTCAGGCCTACATCCCATTGAGACATATTATACACATAAAATAAAATAGATAGGATTAAAATCCTACAAGGAGCCATGACGAAATCAACAGCTGAAATTGACACAATTATCTCTCTCACGCTACAGACATATGAGTCTGGGCTTACATTTTACATCGATTGATAATCAGTCGAATTTGGGTCAATTAAGGAAATTAAAAAATTGTATCATTAAGTTTTCCTCCTTATTGTGCTCAATTCATGAAGGCTCTTTGTAGTTAATATTCTGGGTGCGTTTACAGAGTGTCATTTCATTATTAAGAGTCAGTTGATGCTACAACTGTCATTGCTAGTTTTTTCTCTTCATATGCATTAGTTGAGGCTGAACCATGACATGTCAATGCATAAGATTGATATAACTGTCATTGTTGGTTTCTTTCTCTTCATATGCATTGGTTGAGGCTAAACCATGACATTTCAATGCATAAGATTGATATAAATAACTCATATTGTGAGTGGTGCTTGTTGTATTTTCTATAAAATCCAATAATATATCCCATAAAGTGCATTGAATTTTTAATATATGGAGCATGGTGCAAAATTATTTTGTGAATTGAGCCATATGGTATGCTAGGGTATATATTGTTTTGATGGCCATATGATGTATGGAGGCACATTTGAAGAGCCTACATCCTTAAGTGATCTAAAATGGAGCAGATTAGTAATGTTGTGCTAATTCCCCATTCAGAATAAAACCCAAGATGCTTATCATTTGCTTATCAAGTGCTGAAGGATTCACCATTTTGCTTAATTCACTAATTCCCATGGGAGTTTCTTCTGTAAATGTTATAAACTATTTAACATAAAACACTTGTTGAACAAAAACAAAATAACAACAAAGAACATCAAAATACAACACACAACAGAGAGGTTTGATGAAGAGTTCACCCCTTCTGGGCTACGTCTCCTTGGTCTAGCTTCCAATGCTTGGGCCTCTCTATTCTGCTCAAAATTACAACAAAAGTGTGTTTACAATGATCAAAATTCCTTTGAAACCTATCTCAATCAGTTTAGAATACTCAAAAAAATGGCCATCTAGCTTCTTTTTGCATCCAATTTGGATAAGAACTAGAGAAGTTATGACTTCTCCTAGTTCTCCCACTATCTGTTCCACAAATTGCTCCAAAACCGACATAATCCCACAAATTCGCTCCAAAATCCGCTAAATGAGCGAATATTTTGGCGTGCGATGGGATATATTGTGTCAGTTGTATCGCAAATCGCAATTGGTGAAGTTTGGTGGGTTGAAGGTATTTTTAACACGGCAACGATGTTGTGATAACAATATTGTGGACCTGATGGGAGTATTAACTAGAATATATAAAATATCAAGTCCGGGCAGTCCATCACAAATTGCAATTTAGCGATTACTGTCGGAACCATCATAAACAAAACCCTTTTCTGCGATTGCGATATGCGATAAATTGCATCACAACTAGACTTCGTCGGGGGCCGATTCTATAATACTCATCCATCTGTGATATGCAGTTGTGATTAGATCGCATCACAACATGTATACGTCGGGGCCGATTTCAAACATCTTTCTGCCTGTGACTGTGATTTGTGATATGCAGGGGCCAATGGCATCCTGCCACTTGGTGCCTCCTCATTCGCTGAAGGGATTTTCCACATCATCCAATCCTGCTATATAGACAAGTCAAACTTAAACTTTGACTTGCTCTAACTTCTGTATACGAGATCAGATTTAAGTGTCATTCACACCATTGGAATTAGAATGACGAGCTCTTCGATCTGAAGCTGAGTTTAACATAATTCTGACACTTTGATTTTGGAGCATAATTTTGAGTACTTGATCATTAAGTGATGATCTTTTCTTGAAGACATAGCTAGTGAATATTTATCTTCCTCATTATTCTGTGATTCGTTGATTGTTGAAGCATGAGGTTACCAAAATGGCTCAAATTGACCATTTGTTAGAGCTATTAAGAACTCTAATCATGTCTACTACTGAAAGCACAGTTAAAGTCAGCAAAGACACTCTCACATATATTCAAATCTGTCTACAAAATGCACAAGAAAAGATAGATTTTTTGTAGTGTGAATCTTTGAAACAACAAGAGGAGCTACAACAACATAGTCATGATTCTGAACTTGTTTTTGTTTCGAATAATCCCATTTTTTGGTCCAAAGTTGACTGTAATTAACAACCAGAAATTGTTTAGATCACTAAACCCAATACAAGAGAAGATTTGAATACAAAAGTAGAAATTCAATATACACTTTGTAAGTTAATCATCAGACCTTTAGAAATTTTTTTCCATAACAAGCACAAAACTGGTCTTGGATATGACAAGGATGTGTCCTTTCATATTCCAGATTAATCAAAGCCCATTCAGTTTCTGAGTGATGGATTCCTTCATGATAGTACACCTTCAGATGTTCTAGTTTCCGCTCCTCTTCCACAACAACAACAACAAAATGTTAAATTCCAACATTGTGACAGAGTTGGCCATGTGAAAGATCATCGTTTTGATCTTCATCCATGCAAGCATTGTGGTCAACGTACTCATTCTTCACACATATGCTTCAAAAATAAGCATCCTGCAAGAACAAAGATACATCTTGGATGGATTGCTTCTCGACAATGGGCTTCAACAACCAAGAAGATATTTCAACCATATGTCAGAATTTCTTCTAGAATATTAAAAGGTCTTGCAGCTAAGTTTTCTCCGTCTTCTCACCTTATATCTGAGAGGGAGGGAAGTGATGGTCATATACAAGCTTCAAAGCCATACCAAGTGAACTTGAGCCACAACCTACCATACCAGATTTAGAGTTGTAGCCAGAGACAAGGATGCCCCTGAGCATGCCTTTGGTTGGTGGTCAACCTTAAACCATCTATGCGGGGTTGAGACCTCCCTTTTTAGGTTGAGCTTCTTCCTCTTCAAAGAATTGGGGACACTTCCTCTAGCAGAAGACTTCAGCGTCTTGCTAGTTCTAGAAGAGTTCCAAGAATTGCATTAAGCATTCCAGAGTTGGTGGTTACCCTTAAACCACTGTAGGTTGCAGACCTCCCTTTCTAGGTTGAAGATCTCCCTTTCCAAAGCATTAGGGACACTTCCTCTAGTAGAAGAATTCAACTTCATGCCAGATTTCGAAGAGTACTAGGAACTGCACTAAGCGCTCCAGCGTTGGTGGTCATCCTTAAACCTCCACCTAATGCCAACATTTCAGAGAGCACATTCAACCTAGTGCTACCATGCATTTTTTCACATTTTGTATTACAACTCTATTGTTGAACTCACACATACCCCTTTGAATTAAGGGAGGAATGTTAGACACCTAATTCGCTAAGAGTTAAGGTGTGAGAGTTGAACTACAACTCTTATTTTATTATTTTCTTTACGATGACCATTTTAAACTTTAAAATTCCCATCATGAATATATGAAATAATGATTATTATATAAATCTACATTTACAAACAATTTTTATTAAAAAATATGCACATTAACTTAATGATTAAATCCAAACACACTAATTAAAAAATAAAAATCAATATTATTATTATAAAATATTTGATTTTTGAATAAATAACTAAAATAATATTGAAAAGACAAGAAGCTACATCTGTATGCCTTGTATGCCCATAATGCAAGGAAATTCATCATTTGACCATATCATATTAGTGTATTGTATTCACTTGAACAAACAATATGATTCCTACATATTTACGTATCAGATTGTTTCCATGATTATTTCACATTGACACAAATAATGCATTGACACACTATTGCTAATGGCCATAATAAGACAACAACATCGATCCTCTCAATAATGCCAATAACATTGTTGTTACCATTACCAATACTTCACAATGCACACGTATATATTTGTATTGGTGTTGAATCATATATAATACATTGGTTCCTTAAAATTATATAATATGCATTAGCGCTTTTAAAATATATAATATGCACTAGTGCTTTCAGTGTATATATACATAATATTGTGTACTAAATAGTCGTGCACCATTGCACTCTACTATTTTAAGCACATTATACAAGGGAAAACACTTTGGTAGAACTTTTGAGTGCTTGTTATTTTTAGTTACAACCAATATTCACTAAAACTTTTAATATTAATGATGGAAGTTTTACTGTTTTTTAAACATTTCTCTAATCTAGCAACGTTAAAATTTTTTACTAAATGGCTTTTCCTTGTAGTGTGAAGTCATTTTATTGTCATTTTGTTAGGGTGGTTTAGGTAAACTTGATTCTATCATAATGTCACATTATTATTGATGGTTTTCAGGCTTTAGTTTTTGATAACTCATGGTTTTTCCCATGGTATTCTTATGTAATGTAGCTTATTTTAAAGGCGTGAAGACTTCATTGTAATTTTCTTTTAGGCTATGAATAATCATTCAATTGGTTTTTCTTGCAAAGATTTCTAGGTTGAAAATTTTGAAGTAGCCAAAATATTATATATATTAATTTGATTTGATTTGGTCTTCTCGCCTAACATATTTTGCAACAACCTTACGATTTTTGAGTCTTTCAAATTTAATTTAATTTTTAAATATTTTCTTTATAAGACAATAATGGAAAATATACCATAATCACTTTATCAAAATATCATTTTCATTACAAAATTTTACTATCACAACCGATTCTTTAACCTATTCAGACTTACAATATTAAATATGTAGAACTATTTTAAAATATTATTCCCTCACTTCACCATAACTAACCACTAATTATCACTTTGAATCTTTTACCATGTTTATTAAATGTCAATGAAAATATTAAATTTCTCATCTATACCCCTATCTATCTTGAAAACACTTTCAACTCTTGATAATTCTTATGTTTGAGGTATGTAGGATATCTAGCTTTTTCTACTTTTATCCAATCTTCTAAGCAATTTGACACTATTGATGAAATATTGTGAATCTAAAAGAAAAGAGATATGAAGTGTGGAATTAGGCTTTTTCTTTTCTTAACATACTTCCATTCACACTATCAATTTAGTGGAATTATAGAGTCTAAGCACCTTTGTTTTATTCTAACACCACCTTCCTTATGACATGTGCTTTGTTGAAACATAACCCTTCTTTGCTTGATACTTGATATACAAATTTTCAAATTTTCCTGATACTTTAGTATTTCAATCTTTCCTTTGCTAGACACTTGAATGATACTTGCTATTTTTTTGTTCCTTGAGAATAGGGTTTCCAAGCAAAGTGACCCTTTTGCTCATTTTTTTTCATTGATATCTTTACTGTGTGGCACTTCGCTCCTTTTCTCAATTATACAAATGTCCTTAATAAATATACTACGGATGAATTTGTTGTGTGGCACTTCATAATCCTGCATTTCTTTTTTATTAATGATGGGATCACCAAACAAGTGTACCATTGATTAATGACCCCTTTTCTTTAACTTTTCTCTCCTTCATCACCCTTCATTTTTCCTCCTATGTGCTTAGAGCTCCCATTTTCTCTTTGCATTTCCATTGGTGGAGACTCAATGACCTAGAGCTCCCATTTTCTCTTTGCATTTCCATTGGTGGAGACTCAATGACCTAGAGCTCCCATTTTCTCTTTGCATTTCCATTGGTGGAGACTCAAGGACCTAGACCAAGTGGATGAAGGATCACATGCACGCATGTGTAGGATGAGAGAAATAATGAGGAATTTTATTTGTTAAAATATGGAACGTGTTGAGGGTTCATATTAAAATAAAACCAGATATGATCATGTATTAAAAGTAATAATAGCCAGATAGTGCGAATCTAATATTATTGTTTTGGAAAAACATAAAAGTAGAAAACAAAGGGCGGTGTCCACCGAATGATGCGATGCCTTCTCCGTAATTGGCATAATCATGCCCATGTGTCCCACGTTCATTCTTGTCCTCCAATTCTCTCATTTTTAATAAAGTTTGTAATATCTCTGTTGCCCTCCTCAAATTGATGGTCCAACATAACATAATATTTATTTGACTTCAATGCAATAGTAAAGTGCGAGTCACTTGACTCGCGTGGGGTTATGGGTTGATTTGAACTTTCGAAGATTTATCAAATTGTACATTCTGACACATGTCCTCAGTTCATTGCAATGGTACTTTGCCTTTTCGTTTTATCAGCATGTCTTTTTTCCATGTCACATGCAAAGGTATATTGTAACCAGTTTTGGTTTACCTAACCAAAGGGTAATTATACAAATTAAGTGGTGTATCAAGAGCGGTATATATATATTGGACAACTTTAACTTATATAGGGTATAATTTAATGGTTTGTTGAAATTATATATATAATTCCTTTCCTATCTAAATTATAAAATATCTTCTTTGAAAAATGTTTGCAGGTATAATTTTTTTCACATGTCAAGACTTTTATTTCTATTTATTTGACAACTTTAACTTATATATATGGTATAATTTAATGGTTTGTTGAAATTATATATATAATTGCTTTCCTCTCTAAATTATAAAATATCTTCTTTAAATTATGAAAAATGTTTGCAGGTATAATTTTTTTCACATGTCAAGACTTTTATTTCTATTTATTTGACAACTTTAACTTATATATATGGTATAATTTAATGGTTTGTTGAAATTATATATATAATTGCTTTCCTCTCTAAATTATAAAATATCTTCTTTGAAAAATATTTGCAAGTATATTTTTTCAATAAGACTATTGCTATTTATTTGACAATTTAACTTATATATATAATTAATTTAATATTTGTTGAAATTACTATATATTATTCCTTTCCTATCCAAAATCATAAAATATCTTCTTTAAAAAGGTTGCAAGTAAATTTTTTTTCAAATGTATATTTTATTGCTATCTATTGTGTGATGGATGAAAAATAATTTGTTAATAATGGAGGCCCCATCAATAATCAATCGATTCATATGGCTTTAATAGTTTATGCTCTTGACATATAAGGAAAAGCCAAAATGCTTCTTTAAGAGGATCCATAGATATAATAAAAAAAATAAATACAAAATTAAATTAAAAATTAAATTATATTAAAAATTATAAAAATTAAAATAAAAAAAAATAATAATTTTCCTCAATACAAAAATAATATTTAAAAAACTTATATCAGCAGTTTAAATTTATTATTTTATATTTAAAAAACTTGTATCAATTTTAAATTTATTTTAAATTTTAATTATATATTAAGAAATTTGATTTATAATCTAAAATAATTTACATATAGTCTTAATTCATCAAAATATTTTTTAAAAATTATTGTTATATATATATATAAAAAATTAAAATAAATAGAAAATATTTTTTACAAATAAATATTATAAAATATCAATAAACATTTCAAATATAAAATTTCAATATCTTTACCATCTGGGCATGTAGTATGGGGGACATCTTATGGGGTATTGCCCTCTTTCCCACTATGTTTGATGATGGCAAAAACAAAGAATTATGGCTGCCTGTCTCTGAAGAGGAACTTCTATCAATTATGAAATCTTTCAAAAAGGACAAAAGCCCTGGACCAGATGGGTGGTCTATTGAGTTCTTCATTCATTTTTATGACCTGATTAAATATGATCTTCTCGCAATGGTGGAGGAGTCGAGACAGCTGGGAAGTATTCATCAACACATTTCCTCCACATATATTGCTCTCATTCCTAAGAAGAAAAAACCATCTGTTTTCTTGGATTTTAGGCCTATTTCCCTTGCAATGTAATTTACAAAATCATCTCCAAGCTAATTCCTAATAGAATTCGTGGGACCTTGTCAGAATTCATTTCTCCGGAACAACATGGTTTTCTCCACAACAGGAACATAATAGAGGCAGGGCCTAACACGCAGGAAAGCTTACACTCATTTCATACCAGGAAACTGGATGCTTCTATTCTTCAACTAGATCCAAAAAAAGCTTATGATAGTGTCGATTGGGGTTTTCTCATATGCATACTATGCAAAATAGGACTATCAAATGAGTGTGTGCGTTGGATTATGGCTTGTGTGGAAAATGTTAATTTGTTGTCCTTATAAATGGTCTTCCAACAAAAATTTTCTTGGCAAGGAGGGGTCTTAGGCAGGGATGTTCCCTATCTCCTCTCCTCTTCATTCTTGCTATGGACTCTTTGTGTTTGCATATTAGAAGGGCTGTAAAGGATAAGCAATGTGAGCCTTTGATGATCTATAGGGGTATCCATATCTCCCACAATTTTTGTAGGGGTATCCATATCTCCCACAATTTGTTGATGATATCATGATTTTTGCAAAACTCTATAGGCTTACATTGGCAAGCATTCATAACATACTAAAAAATTTCCATAGAGCATCGGGTATCCTAATCAATGTAGGGAAGTCCTCTTTTTATTGTGATGACAAGGATACGGTCTCAAAGCAATTTCTGGAGGATTTATTTAATATTAAGGTGAATCCTATCAAGGATGGGGTAAAATATCTTGGTTTTTATCTAAAACAAGTGCATTATAAGAAATCTGATTGGATGTGGATTTTGGACCATTTCCACAAAAGAATTGTTGGGTGGGAATTCAAGTGTCTCTCTTTGGCTGGCAGGGTGGTTTTAGCACAATCGGTGCTGGCCCAGATGACAATATATTGGGGCCATCTGTTCTTTATCCCCTCAGGGATCATTTCTATGCTGAACAGGCTCATCACAAACTTTATATGTGGAGGCTGTAGGGAGAAAAGAAAATATCATTTGACTAGTCTCAGAAATATTACACTTCCTAAAGAGCTGGGGGGTTGGGGTATTTTGGATATTAGAACTTTTGGTAAAGCTCTTCTATGTAAAACACTATTGAGAGGCATTAGTGGGGACAACCTTTGGAGTACTTCATTAAGGAAGAAATACATGGGGAACAAGGAATTAATATATTGGTACAAAAAAGGAACTGTTGGTCATTCACATGGATCTGCTATTTGGCTAAGTTTCAGGAAAATGGAGTCTATCTTCCTGAAAAATCTCTCTTGGAACTTCCAAAATGGAAGAAATGTTTACATTGGTTTTGATCATATAATGGGCACTGAGGAAAATCTCATCATTCCTCAAAAGATCATAAAGGCCCTCCATAGAAGGGGTGTATTCACTTGGAATCAGATTATAGAAGGATGGCAGGGGGTTATCCCTATTTGGAAGGAGCCTACAGTCTTGGGTTTAAGAGGTGAATTAATTCACCAATGGAATAGCATAATGATGCACATGAAACTTTCTGGAATATGCTGTTCAGAGGGAAATGATTCCCTTACCTGGAGGGGGAAAAGGAAGGGGATAGATGTACAAGTAAAAGACATTTATTCTAAATTAGTTAAGGATATCCCCTTTCCTAATAATACAATTTTTCCGTTAGCAATGTGGAAATCGGGGACTCCCAACAAAATGATACACTTTTCCTGGCTTGTGTTTCATAATAAAAATCTTACCTGGTAGAATCTTCAAAAGAGGAACTAGGGTGGTCCAGGTATTTGTTTCCTGTGCAGAAAGGAGGAAGAAACTAACTCACTTCTATTCCTAAATTGCTCCTTCACAATACAGTTATGGATGGATCTAGCTCATTATTTTGGGCTCAGGTTGGTGACACATTCTACTATGCAAGAAGCTTTGATATGGTGGAGCTCTCAGGGAAAAAGGCTTAGATCAATTTCGCAAATTCTTCTATGGTCTGTATGGAAGTGGATAAATTGTTTAGTTTTTCAAGACGAGAAGCAAAATAAGAAGCCTATGCTAGATAAGATTTTAGCTACTCATTCATCCCTCCCAACAAAGATGACAGATCATAAAAACAAAAATAAAATTTCAAGGAACAATGCAGTTTTACAAAAGGGCTTCCCATGAGCTTTTTTTGATGGGGCTTCTCAGTAGTGTACATGTGCATGTGGCGTTTACATTGAAATGAATGAAGAGCAGAAAATCTCCATTTGTTGGAATGGAGGAAAGGTTACGAACAATAAAGCTGAAGCAATGACTTTAGTTGGTCTCTTCAACTGGGCACATTTTTGAACATTTAGAACCTTCATATCTTCGGGGACTCAAAAATCATCATTGATCATGTCAAATGGAAATTAGTCATAAAGCTCCCCTTATTAGGGTGGATGAACAAGATAGATGCATTATGGAACAAGAAAAAGGACTACAATATTAAACATGTGGACAGATTCCAAAACCAGAATGCTGATAATTTGTCAAAGATGGGACTAGCGAGCCAGCGTGGCATATGGAAAATGGAGATACAAATGAGCCAAGATGGGACTAGCGAGCCAGCGTGGCATATGGAAAATGGAGATACAAATGGGCTCAGCCACATTCTAGATAGAAGATTTCTCTTGGCCGGGTACTTGATCCGCTCTGTTTTTTGGTATCTATCAGGGATTTTTCTTTTTGCTAAACGATTTCTACTTATTCGCGGAAGGTATGATCTCTTTAGTATCTTTTGGTTTTATTGCAACTGGTTGGTTTTGTTTTATATCCATATGAACCCGGAAGTTATCCTGGTAAATTTGATGAGTTCTCATGCTCATACATATCTTTTAGTATACATATTGTGATTTGCCTTGCAATGTATCTATTATTTATATCCATATGAACCTGGAAGTTATCCTGGTAACTTTGATGAGTTCTCATGCTCATACATATCTTTTAGTATACATATTGTGACTTGCCTTGCAATGTATCTATTATCTCAGTGTGCTCTGTTTTTACATTGCCTTATTAAATTGTTGCCGCTGTCAAAGCATATCACTTTTTCAGTATGTAAATATTCCTACATTAATACAAATATTGCTTTTTTCTTAATGAACTTTAATTTATTGATAAGATATTTAATAATTATAATTATCAATTTTTAAAAATTCTAATTATAAAAAAAAATATTATTTTTCAATTATAAAAAATAATAAACCTTTCAAATATTTAACCATCCAATTTAATGATAAAAATATTTTAACAATTTAATTATAGTTTTTAAATAAATTTATATTAATAAAATTAGAATTTTTTAATATATGAAACTCTAATTTGATATTTTATAAATGGTTATTTTTGAAAAAGTGTTTTAATTTTAAAAATAATAGTTTTAAAAAACTTATAAGAAACCAAATTAATTAAAAACAACCGTTTTTTAAAGTAAATATCGATCAAAATAATGAATTAAGAACAGTTAAATTATTACTAGTTTTAGTAATTAAAATAATAATTACTACTTTTTAATTTTTTTTTTTTAAAAATATAAAAAATAAAATATATCATTTTGTTTTAATTTTTTTTCAAATTTATTAATATTTTTAAATTTCTTTCTTTTATATGTATAATTATTAATTAAAATTTATATCATGGGTTTGGAGTGTGCCCTGAAACTATTTATGTTTGGTTAAGAGTTTGTTTTTTTGAATTTAAGGAAATATGTTAACCATGTAAGCTTGTTCTTTTATGGACCATTAGCAAGTTATTCCAGGGAGTGTGATTTTTCTTGAATAACGGTGATGAGTGAGCCTACTTTTCATGTTAGAGATAGAAATAGTTATCCTCACTACTAGTTTGACAACATAATTATAATAGATTTTCCCACTTATTAAAAAACTGAAATTCACACCAAATTTATTTTTCTAAAATAACAATTATTTGAAAAAATATTTAAAATAAAATTAAACAATTAATAAACAACTAATAAACCAACTTTTATAATTTTATCATTTCCCTAATATTTATACTCATCATTCTTAATTATTACATTGATAAAATTGTTGTTTGAGATTAAAAATAAATATATAAATAAATAAATAAATATCTAACAGTGTTCTCAAAATAAACGAGAATCATCTCAAAACAATTATTTTGCAGTGGAGCCACATGGTGTAAAAGCAACGGCGTTTCATAACTCATTATTAAAAGCCCAAGGACAACATCCAAACCAGAGACATCGGTATCTGCATGGAATAATTTGAATTCCACATTGCCCCCCACAATTCCTGTGGCCTGTTAACCAACCAAGCAGTCAAAAACGCGTTGGCTCAACCCAATTCTTCAAATTACCCCCACAATAGCTGTGGCCTGCTAACCGACCAAGCAGTCAAAAATTGCGGTATCTCAGTGCAAATTCTCATGAACCATTTCACTAACCAGTTCACATTGGTTAGCTGCAATATCAAAAATCGCTAAATGATGGAATTGTACAGAGCGTGGAGCCCCTCAGGTAGCTTTTTCAGCAGCATCGGCTTGGACAAGAGGATCTTCTGCTAACAATTTTTGAAAAACACGCCCAACTCCTCGAATACATTATGGATCGTCACACGCAACAAAATGAAACCACCCCTGCTTTAAATATGATTAAAAAACTGCAAATTGCTTGCTTTACAAACACTCTGTTGCAAGCAGGTTCCTTTGCTTTTGCTGTCAAAACAGAGGCCAAGGACGAGCCTGAGGATTGAGCATGTTCGGAGGATCATTGAAGGGGAGGGAGTGTCAGGAGGCGTGAGGGGTGAGGGTGAAAGAACACTGACTGGCGTTATGTCATGGGAAACTGCGTGTGGAGAAGCTTTGTTGCAGAAGATGATGAGGCCATCAAGGTCATGACAGCCACAGGAGGGGTCATGGAATTCGACGGACCTCTCACTGCCCAATGCATTACCAACGACTACCCTGGCCATGGCATTTTCCGGCCCGGTACGGTTACTTCCCCTCCCTTGCCTAACAACGAGGAGCTTCTCAATGGAGAATTGTATTACCTGCTCCCTCTTGATCACCACAGGCAGGGAGGACTGGACCTGGCCGGTGGTCACATCGATGAAGAGGGGTTTATTGACGATCATGCTGCAGCTCTGCCTGCCTCGTCATGTCGCCTGTCCTCCTGTGGGGGCTCCGATCAGCTCCTTCCCAAGATTTCCACTCACACCATTTCCACTGTTTCCAAGTACAAGAAGCCCTGCATGGAAATGCTCCCCAAGCACAAAAATGGCGTTTGGCGGGTGAAGCTGGTCATTTCCCCTGAGCAACTCACAGAAATTCTCTCAGAAGAATCCAACACAGAGGCCTTGATTGACAGCGTGAGAACAGTAGCTAAATGTGGCAGTACGGCTGGTGGAGGGCCTGATCAAGAAGGATTCAAGTATAGCTCCTCCAAATCATCAGAAGAGTGAGTATCAAGGGTATAAATTTCGCAAATGAGTTAATTTTCCATGTTTTTAAAAAAATATTATTAATTTCTAAATCACCCTTTTTCATGTTCTTGATCACAGCAATTTAACTGATCTCAAATCAAACTTTTGCCCATAAACTCTGAGAATTTTATTTATTTATAACCTATGATGGATGAATTTACAGGTCTGCAACTGTGGAAATGGATCGGGGAATTTGAAACTTGTACATGAAGTTTGTCAATGTAATAATGTAGTCCAATCTGGTTTCTGGGTGTAATTTTCCATTAGCTCCCTCAATACAACTCTGGCAGACATTGCATGAATTGTAACCATGATCACCTGGCAGGGCAGAATTAGCATGAATCTTTGTTTTAATGAATCAGAAATTGCACTACCAGCAGCATTTAGGGAAAACGATGGGCAGTCCAAGGATTCTGATCACATACCTGACTGGATTGTTTATTGAGTTTTCATATTTGAGATGGTTACACACAGGATTTTCATTTTGTGAATATTAAAAAATCTGTTCTTGCAGCTGCAATTTTAGTTTGAGAGTTGTACTGAGTATTTTGCATAGAATCATTCCCTTGACTTCTTTGATTGTAGAAAAACTATGAAGATATGATGGGAGGATCACGCTCTCGATCTAATCTTTTCCTTTCTTCCATGCTGCAAATGGTGTTGGGACTTTTTAAGGCAACAGAAATAAAATTCACAGCATTTAACTTTTCTGGACTTCTGTTTTAAAATTCTGCAATTAGAACAGATAAGCTATGACTAGTTCTCAGACTGAGGGTGCTGCACTTTGAATTGTGGGTCTCAGCTTTAACTTGCCATCCAATCAAGCCTAACAATTATAAATTGCTTTCAAAATATGCTGAGATCCCGAGCTCTCGATCTCTCTCTCTATATACTAAGAGATCCAATTCGCCATTGAAATTTAATGCACATCACAGAGGGCACATTCAAAAAATCTGCAGAAGAACCTCAGGATTCTTAAAATTTTCCCGGGATGAAATTGTGGGCGAGGTGACTTCACTGTTCATGATTTCAGGACTGTGGGTTACTTGGATTGATAAAGACACTTTTTATGATCCCTCACATAAAAAGGATTAGCTTTTTATTTATTATTTTTTAAATAAAGTGAGTTTAATTGACGAGGATGGTTATTCTTATGATAAAGAATTTAAATGTAAATAGAATGTTAGAACTAATTTTAAATAAAAATATAACTATTAATAATGGTATATTCTTTAAATAGATAAATTTAATTAAGCGAAGAAAATAATCAAAGAAAAAAAAAGTATTTAATATTTTAAAAATCGAAAATGCATGCACGATGGGTTTTGTTTTTTGTTTTAACAAAAATTTTATATAAAAATATTTATAATTTTTTTTTTTATAGTTATTTATATAATTTTTTATTTATTTAATAAATATATTATTTATATTTCTTTGTTATTATTATTTTTTAAAACCTATCCAATTTTATAGGTCATTATTTATGCAATAGGAATTGTAAAATTAATGTGTTTTCCCTTTGAATGAGTTTCATTTGCAATTAAAATCAATTTTTTACACAACATAAACAAGAAATTGTTTTTTTACTCAATTTATATGATGAATAATCATTAACATTTTTTCCTAAATTTGTATTCTATTGATTTCTTATGTTATGTTTTTCTTTATCATTTAATAAATTATTCAAATGATTATCATCTTTTAATAAGTTGATGGCCTTTTTTCTATTCATAATAAACTCATATTTAAGTACATATATTTTACAATACTTTGAAAGAATGGAGAGAGTTAAGTTTTAGTTGTTTAGTTGTAATGTGATCAACATCATCGGTTCTTTTCTATCTCTAGTGCTCATGGCGCTCCATGGCTCGGGAGTATGAGCTTCATTACGTGTATGGACCCAGACATGGATGTTTTTAGGTTCTTTTGGTGGTGTTTCAATCTTTCAAAGGCCCCTAAAGACATGTGGATTCTGCTCAACGAAAGATTTCTCTGTCAATGCCTTTTTCTTCACTGAAACCAATTTTCAAAATGTAGACAAGTGTCCATTTAGTGGTTATGGCGTTGTCTTCTCAGATTTGGTGTGGTCGTGGCGAGAGGGGCTGACAATTTTTTTGTATGCTTTCCTTTCTCTTACATTTTAATTTTTGTATGAGTGCTTTGTTTGGTGTGTATGGCAGCCCTTGTTGGAGAAGGATATTATGCTCATGGATTCTCATGCCCATTCTTGCCTCTTTGTCCTGGCTATAGAACAGAAAGAAACTGTAAATAATTCATTTCAAATTTTCATAAAAAAATCTAAATGGAAAAAACCTTACTTCTATGGATTAGCGAATCTAACTTGGTGCAAAATTCAAAACAAAGTATTCAAAGTAGTTTGGGCATCCATGCCTAATATTTGAAGGGAAATTTCTATAGAACTCCTTCTAGATGAAGGGTTATTGCATTATGAGGAATGCCAACATCATATTGAATCTTAGGTTGTGAGGTGGAGCTTCGAGTTCCAAAAATCTTAGTGGACCCGTTTCATTCAAGGATATAGTGAAGCAAATGTGTCTAATCCTCTTGAATAGATCCAAAATATTCGAGGCCCCTATATTGTAGAGTAAATGGAACATGGTTCAGTCATGGAAGTAAATCTTCTAGATGTAAACTCTCTCCTATTTTCTCTCCAAACCAAGGCTCTTATTTGTAGGTTTAATGGTTTCTAACCTAATCCAAAATATTCGAGGCCCCTATATTGTAGAGCAAATGGAACATGGTTCAGTCATGGAAGTAAATCTTCTAGATGTAAACTCTCTCCTATTTTCTCTCCAAACCAAGGCTCTTATTTGTAGGTTTAATGGTTTCTAACCTAAATTTGATGCTCTGCACTAGTGGGTTTTTTCCTCTTGGACATCCAACTATCACCACTATTTGTGTTCAAAAGGCTTCTTCATTATTTGAATTTGATACACAGAAAGACCTGGAGTATGTCCTGATTGAACAACCATGGTTTTGGGGTAGAGTAGGGCTCTTCATTACCCCATGGTTCCCAGAATTTGATGCTAAAATATGGTGGTCACAGCTATGCCAATTTTGGTGAGACTTCCAAATCTCCCTCTTCCTTTCTAGCACCATCAAGTCTTAGAGGATAATGGAAATACTCTGAGAAAATTTTAAAAGATGGATCTAAAAAAATCTTAAAAAGGTCTCCTCTTCTAACAAAATATGTGTTGAGATAAAGTTTAGCAAAGGTTTACCTAACCACATTCAACTAAATCATAAAAACTTCAAATGGACCCAAATTTTAGATTATGAAAACACTTAGAGGTTGTTCATATTTTCAAATAGATCACTTGCAAAACTCATCCCCTTAGGAAAAAAGGAATCCAAAAAAGAAAAAGAGGTCGCTCCATATGCCAAAAGGTTGGTAGTTATCAGAGCTTTACCTCTTAGAAGAAGGAAATGTGGAAAGTCAATCGAGTAAGCAGATGTAGATGCTTTACCTCGCAGAAGAAGAGGAAGGAAATGTGGAAAGTCAACCGAGTAAAGCAGATGTAGATGTTTAGACAAAACAAGGTAACCCTACAAAAGAGGTTATTGTGGAAAGGTTTGAAAGTGTAGTCCAAAATCAGATGGGCACTGTCTCAATAAATATTCAGGCACTTGATGAGTCTAGGGGCACAAAATGAGCACATGTATCCGATAGTTCATATTCTAATAAATAACCCACAATATCATCATCAATAAAGTGCAAAAATGGAAAGGCAAAAATGAAAAGTTAAATGATTTTTTCCACACTTAGCTTTCTATGTTTTTCTTGATTAGCATTTTTGTATTTGTTGTTTTTTTCTCCATAGCTCAATGTGATGAGGCATATTTCCGGATTCAACATATACAAAATGTAATTTTGTTTTTCTTTTTGATGAATAAGATCACCTGTCTTTTTCTTCGGGGAAATAAAAAAGTTGCAATGCTATTTGATATATTCAATATCATAATATTATATTTTTATGTCCAATTCTTATTTTCATTTAAAATATTGTCTTTGAAAATTAAATTTATATATTAAACTTTTACTGAAAATTTCCACACATATAAGTTTAATCTTAGCTAGATATCTTTTCTTTAAGTATTAACTTAAGGTATTTCCTAAATTTTTGAACATTAATCATTCTAAAAATGAGATATAGAATAATGTTATTGCTTCCAGAGGTGTTCTACAACTCAATATAGGGAGATGTTGTAGTAATTGTAAATGAGTGTAAACATTTAAATGTTGGCTAAATATGAGAGAGATGTTATAGTGTCCATAAAATGAAGTATTAGATATAATAATAATAATAATGTGGACACAATTAAAAAATGTAAAAAGTAGTAAAAATAATAAATCAATTCAATTCAATTTGTTATATTGTAATTTTGATTTTATTAATAAAATTACAAACAATTTTTTCCAATAAAAAATCATAATATGCATATTACATTAAAATAAATTAAATAATGAATTCATATTCATAACATTATATATATCATCATAATATATATATAGTGTTTCGGTATTTCCTTCATTCAAAAGGGGCACGTGCAAGCCAAAATTTGTCTTACATTCATAATTTTTTGTGCTACGAACAATGGGGGAGTGGAGGTTCATTGTGCTAAGGAGATACCACAATCCTCTAGTGGTTGGCATAAATTATCAATCTCATCATTTTTTATTTGTGTTTGTGACATGTTTTCCATCATTGTCCCCTGAATGGAATTATGACTATAGTGACTAATTGGTTAAATTTCAAAAGCAAGATAGCAACATTTCCTTCTATTTTGTCTAGTTGAGCCTTTATGGGTTCCATTTTGAAATTTATATGTAGCAAGGAAAAGTCAAGTGTGATTGTTCGAATGCCCCTCACAGTGGCAAAAGCTTCCTCAATTTCGCTAGCAAAACTTCCACCTGGAGCACACAACACCCCCAGCGCACACCATCTAAATCGACCTTCTTTACAATAAACACTTCATTAGTCTTCCACTCCTTAATATGTTGGGTTTAGAATATTATGCATTCAATATAGTTATTCATAATTGAAGGAGGATATACATGGAGGTACACACCTATAGTTATTAGAGTTGACCCATAATTAAAGCATGATTTTAACACTATAATTATGAGATAGATCCTGACCACTATGGTCTTGCACAATTGAATTTTATAATGCAAAGGATTTTGAAAAGGATTTAGACTATTACCAACCAGTAACAAATCAATGCAGGCCTAATCTAAGTCACCTTTATGAACTATACTTGCCTCCTTTCGCCACTAGAAATTGTCCAGGATCAAGTGCCCAAAAGCAGCAGATGTCTTGACGAGTTTGTCCTAAGTGTTACTCCAAATGCTTCCGAGCACAATGACATAACAATTGATTGTTCCCAAATTGAAATAAACCTATATGCGACCACAACAATCATCCATCAATTGAGGCTTGAATGGAAGATGCCTCATTTTAGGTGAATTAATATTTATAGCAGGCTCAGTCTTGTCACAACTTGGCATACCATCGTAGATGGTGGCCGAGCTACCTTATTGGATGCTTTATGAATCCACAACATTGTTTGTCTATGCATTAATGTCCCCTTCTCTTCTTGGTACCACAACTTAACTCTTCCAACCATTTTTCACTCACGATGGACTAAGGTCCTCCTTATATGTTTGAAGAGTCCATGCATACATTGGGTATGGAAGGCCACGTATAGATTTGACCTCCCCTGCCACCTTTTATTATTTTTGTTGTATAGAGCTATATTCATGGATCCTATGTGATGGGTTTTAAGCTAAAATGTTGATTATGAACTAGGAAAATTGCCTACAACTTTGAGCCCTCATTAGGTAACATATCTGCTTCATTATTGTGCCTTCTTGGGATGTAATAGAAATGAACCAAGGAGAGGGATTGCATTATGGCATTTGTTCTTTCAATTATATCCCTTGGTTTGTTGTCTTTTGGTAATGTTTCTTTTTCCGTGTTTTGAATCATCATTTACAAATCTCCAATTTTTACCAGATCATCAATCCTAACAGTTTTAGCCAACAACACTCCTTAAACATGCCATATGCCTTTGCATGATTATTAGCCATGTGTGCCAAGCCCCAATAATATTTTATTACCTTGTTTTCATTGGGGTTGAGAATGATGCCTCTCGCCCTTGTCACTTCTACAACATATGATTAATAAATATATAAAAACTTAATAAATTTAAGATATATATATATATATCTATATATATATATATATATAATATATATATATATATTATATATATATATATATATATATATATATATTATATATATATATATATATATATATATATATATATATATATATATATATATATATATATAATATATATATATAATAAATATATATATATCTGTTGGTAGTCTAACTAATTAAATTATCTTGTTCACAATACTTTTTCTAGTCAATTTTGCCAAAATTCCCATAAATATTTTTAAGAATCATAAGTTTAATTGGCAAGTTCAAGTGCCACATGGGTTTTTCAAGGTGATGAATCTATTTATGGATTCAAATGCACATTTTAAACAACATGAAATCACACTCTTGCTCAAAATTGTATTGACAGATTCAAGCCTAAAAAGTCATTTATCTATTAGTTTGGTTGTGCATATATATGCCAATATAGATCCATCTTAAACACATATCTAGCATGGCCTGAGAGGGATCAAATCTCTTCAGGTGCAAACCTCTTTTCGAGTTTAAAATTTGAATTTTTTTTTTTTTTTTTATGTCCCTTTCATCCCTTGATAAATCTCAATGAATCTATAATGGTTCTCTCTCTCTCTCTATATATACAATGTGTAAATTTTCATTGTTTAAATTTTATTTTTGAATGGTATATGAAGTGCATAACTTAAACTTATAAGTCCAAAAAATATGTGTTGTATACCTTAAAAAGGACCAAAATATAAAATAGTGAGACTAGTTCAAATGTTTTAATCCTAAAGACTTATTTTTTTCAATTTCTTTATATAGTATGTACACATTTTTTCCAAAACAATATATAAGATATAATATATATGTAATTGACATTAAATTATTTTACATAACATGTGCATTGAGAAATTTTATTTATGGACTACTTTATTCACATTAAAATAATTTTTTTGTTATCAACATATTTTTAAGGATATGTTGATATTTTAAACACCCACGGGGGATTTGAACTAGTGACCTATCACAAGGAGTGCCTTAACAGTGTGCCCATTCACCATCAATCCAAAGCCCAATGGGCCTGCAATGATATGTTAATATTACTTAACACTTCATATAAAAATATTTATTGATGACATACATTGAATTTTTTTATTATTATGAATATTTTTAAATGTCACGTATCAATTTTGTATTAAGAATTAATTGAATTATACATCTCTGTGAAATCTCCTGGTTAATATTTCTCACTTGAAAAAAAATGTAACATGATTTTAAAACGTCTAAGAGAGGATACATATTCCACTGCTTTAGGTAATTGTTGTTTTAAATATTAGTCTTGGTTTGTTGAGTGGATTGACTATCTCATAAATTAATTGAAATAAGAAGGAGCAGGGGTAGGTGTCCTTTGGTTCCATCAACAAGCAAAGAATATGACACAACATTAAGGCAACATGGGTTGCGTTGTCCATAAGGTGGACTATTGGAAAATCATGGAGAAGGAGGGTAGTTAGTTTGTTGGAAATAGTAGGAGGACCTTGAGAGGATTCACCCATTTTTCTGATACATGCTCTTCCTCTCATGTAGGTAGAGAGGATAAGTATAAAATGAGTGAGCTTCCTGGAGTGTGTGGAAGTGATGGAAGAGTGCAGAGAAGGTAGCATCTCAAATTATTGTTGCTAAGCATTGGAGAGACTTAAAAGCCAGTTAAGGAATCCTCTAAGAGAGGCTTTCTAGGTGAAATATTATAGAGAGCGAAGGCCTTCCTGAGGGCCAAAGAAACCAACGAAAGGTGGGATTGAAGAACCTACTGTATTGGGGAAAAATCACTCAAGTGCATGTGAGACTAATGAACCACCAAGAGTTTCCTTAGGGGCAGAAGCTCTGGTGTTTATTTCACTATTGAGCCACCTGGAGAGGTGATTTATTCCACATATCAATAGTTTGTCCACTGATTGAACCTTACATATTATGGACTCTCTTCTCCTGAAAGTGAGCTAAAGTTCTCTGCAGTGTGATCTATTGGCATGGATGTGAATATGCCTGAACAATGTGATTGAAAAGTGTGTAGTTGGTGTATGAAGGTGGTGTGTCATAGTGTCATCTCATTTCAGTTGTTTTTGTTGGTTAAAATCCTTAGAAGAACTCCACCTCAAGTGTTGGAATCTAGCTCACAGGTGACATATACAAGTAATGGTGGTTGTAGCTTTTCTATGGTTATCCCACTATATAAGATAGTGTTTCTCTAGATCTTGTACTTAAATGTCTAACATGTGTTCACGGTGTTGGCTACAGGACTATAATTATGCTAATTCGATGCTCAAGTGTGTGGTTTATGCCTTTAAATCAAATTTGGAATGAGTTTTCCTATTTACTTGTGAAATGTCGATTTCCTGCAAGACTTTGGGTACTATATGGATTTATGATTGCTTTCATGGGTTTATTACATGATATTTATTAGCCTGAGAGATAAGGAGATCTATGAGATAATATTGGCTTGATCTCTATCAATTACTATTAATCCAAGAGATTGGTAGACCTCGGAGTATGTATGGGATGATAATTTCTCACTAGTCTCATTGAAATTGAATCAATAAGTCCCTGTCTTGTCTATTATGTCAGCATTCTTTTGTTATCTCTAAGCTCATGACACACACAAACACAAAGACTGAATGAGTTGGGCAGAGCCCCATTGCAAGCTCAGGAGAGATAGCTCCAAAACAAGCCATGTAAACACCTGTATGGCAATGGATCAAGTCTCGGAGAAAGCTTGTATGCTCATAGATCCATCGTGGCCAAGACTTAGTCTAAGAATTTGTCAGTGCAATAAATAACTCATATTGGAGCAGTTCCTCTATTATTAGTTCTTGTCATTTCATAATCCAACTCATATGACCTTCCCTTGTAACTGAAACCTCGAAATATCAAATCCCTAAAGTCCCTGCATCGTCATGAACCATAAAATTCTGCAATTTTTCTCTCTGAGGTTATGTTTTCAGACAGAAAATGGGTTTCCATAATCTATTGTACTTAACTTTCCTTCCCTACAACTTGATTTGTTACCCTTGTGATGGTGAATATTCTTCATCTCTTAACTAACACTTTTCCATCAAATATTGGCAAGCTTCTCCGCCTCAGTGGTTTAGCACATAGTCTCTTATAGTTTCTGCCAAGATCATTTTATTTGAGAGCAGAGCTCCCTTTGCTGTATTTTTCACTAGGAAAGGTTTACCTCCGAGGTGGGTTTCATCTTAGGAGGGTTTTCAACGAGAAAGAGTTTCACAAGGAGTTTTCTTCAAGAAGGTTCTCCTTGAGCTGCGTTTCCTCCGAGATAATGTGGTAAGGCCTTTAAACCTTGTACCTAAGTGGTTTAAGGGATTGGTGCAATGAAGTTTCCATCGAGGTGGGGTCATCTTTGAGTTGACATGGAAATTGTGGACCATTGCACTTACATGAGAGGGGGAGGTATATCTATATATATATATATATATATATATATATATATATATATAGACACTGAGAAAGGTTTACCTATAAGGAGGGTTTTCACTGAGAAATAGTTTCACAAGGAGTTTTCTTCAATAAGGTTTTCCTCAAGGTGAGTTTCCTCCGAGATGATGTGGTAAGGCCTCAAAACCTTGTATGTAACACCCTCCTCCCACATCTACCCAAGAAATCGGCCAAATGGGGTAAACATGTGACGAGAGGCCACTATGATATGATTCGGCCACCTAAGTCACATTATGGAAGTGGAATTGGCGGAAACACAACATACAAAGATTCAACATCAGCATTAGGACCCTAAGGAGCCAACCCAATGTTGCTGCCAATCAACCCCTGAGTCCCACTGAGATTTTGGACCACTTGACCTCTAGATGCTCTTATACTATGGGCATGTGAGCATCCAGGGACATCTGTATGCTCTCATAGGCTTGCAAGCTAGCATACAAGGACTATTTTGCATAGTGCTATGCCATCATCCCTAGGATTTGAGCCTCTTTTCTGGGCCCAGATCCCAAGTCATTGCCCAAAATTGAATGATATATTCAGAACAGTAAAATAACAAGGAAATGATAGTACAAATGCAATCACCTGAATAAGACCTTGAATGGACCCCTACTAGCCATGATGAGTATTTCATCAAACATATCATGAATATGTAATTTAAATGTGTAAATAACAGATCTGAGCATAGGGGCATCATACTTAGCTGAGAATCTTTAAGAAACAATGATGCCTCAACACATCAACTGCCATTACATCCATTAGGTCATAGATACATTGCTCATTCATTTACCAGTAAAGCCATGGTGAGAGTCATCCATATCTTCTGTCATAAAACATATATATAGTCAACATAATAGCAACAAAAACACCAATGAAATCATAACCATATGATCTACATATAAACCAGTATAATACTCATATAAATACAAGGAGAAATAAACTCATATTGATGATAAAAAATCCAAACCCGAGATGGGACTTCTGCGTTCCACTTGACCGTATAATGGCTAAGCCAAATATCTCTTCATCCATTCACCTTCATGCCATATTCCAAGCATGAATGCGGGATCTCATAGAACACATCAATCCAAAACCATCCAGGGCTTCCATAGGCCATCCACCTCAACCCATAAACAATGATTCTACCTCACAGCAAGACATCACAAAGGCATCATAAGATTGGTATCTATCCAAGCCTTCTAGGGCTCTAGATAATTTCTTCCAACAGCTTCTAGGACTAGTAACTCAACCCATAACTGTCGTCGGGTTTCCAGAGAGTTTGTCCAACCAAGGGTTCCAAGACTAGTAACTCAACCCACCAAGGGCATCCAGAGTGTTTTTCCAACCAAGGCTCCAGGAACTAATAACTCAACCCAAGCTAAATGAAACATGAGAACCAACCAGAAAAATAAATAAATAAACCCACAACACCATGAATATCCAAAAAATGGCAAGGCTAGGCAAATCTAGTGTCAATCCAAGAAATCCTCCATGCCAATGACAGATCATGACCAAGAAACCACATGCCATGCATGCCAAAACTAGTGAGGAAAGTATACATGCAACTCAGTACCTGCAATAAAAACCTGTTGTAATTGCTAATATTGAAGTCCACTTATGATTTCTTGCTCTTTATTTGCCTTATTGCTCCAAAAATCCAAATATGCCACACTCCTCCAAGAGTGCTCCAAGAAAACTCTTTGTGTCCAAGAGTGAGAGAGAGAGAGAGAGAATAATGGGAGAGATCCAAAACTGAATTGACCAAGCTTACACTGACCAAGCCTACCCACTAATCCTCAGAAGCCTTTTTATTGATGAGGCCTCTATTTTCTTCATTTTCCATTATTTTCCTTCAGTTTCCTCCTCACATGAAACCTGTGACCTTTCTCCTTCCTTTTCTCCTAATTTCCATTATTTTCATAAGTAAATGTGCAAAAATGCCATTTTTCCTTTCTAAAGCTTTTCCCATTTCCTTTGCTAATTTTCTTAGCCATAATAAACCAAAGTGACGCGCCACACTAGAATGTCTTGCCCACCATTCAACTTGGAATACGTGTCCCATGGCCTAGTCATATATATTTTACATGGATTTTTAACCAAGGATGTTACAAAACCCTCCTACTTGGGGGAACATTGTCCTTGGTGTTCAATGACACTTATAACCAATAAGACTAATGAAAACAAAACATATTGCCACTGGAGATTTATAACACAACTCGCTGTAGTATTTACAATGACATCCTGCTAAAACATGACAATCATACTGTTTACTGGAGCTTTATAACACATCTCAATATGGTATTTATAATCCACATACTTATACACATTTTCTTCAACCAACAAATAACCATACTATCTATGGAGCTTTATAAACTAGCTCGATACAATATTTACAATAATATACACATATACATTTGTGTGACCAATAAATAAATGGATACGATGTCTACATCTGCAATAAGGGAATCCAGAGGCTCACACCTCCACCCTGAAAGTAATACCAAGATTCACCTCCTTCCTAGGAAGTCTAGAATCCACTGCAAGGTCAAATCTGCATCCAATGTCCAGTGCTACAATCCTATGCCACTTGTCCTCTCAGTGAATAGTTATTGGCTCATTGTTCTAGTGTGCACTCCCAATGTGCATCTGATTCCATATGGCAATGCTAATGACCAAAACAAATCCATCCTCGACCTTCCCTTCTTTGCTACACAGTCCCTTGGGTAATCCGGTCACCCCCTTTTGTGCAATCACACACCTTCCAAGTTCCATTGGCACCCCCATCTCGGGTAGTCCATCCCTTGGCAAGGCTTCCTCACATCAGAAGATAAAAATCCCAAGGCATATCCCTACCTTAAACCATCATAACAGTCATGGCATGCTTATGGAAATCAATGAACACTATTGGGTACCAGTGTCCCATAATGGCCCTACTCCTAAATGCTTTACCAACATACTGTTGCATGTTCCAATTCCTTTTGTTGTTGCTTATTATTGTAGTCAACTTCAACCACCCAACCTGAATTTAATGCTTTCCTGTACCAAACACATATCTACCATTAGATTCAGAATAAATTGAAATAACTTCAAATCATACCTCATTTGTAGCTCATCAATAAGGTACACTTACAGTCCTGTTTACTTCCTATCACAACAAGTCAAACTAAATTTTTTTACCAAATTATCATGTATAAACATATCACATTAGTTTGGTTCAAAACATAACCATCATAGATCAAAATCATAAATCACATGCAATCATCATAAACTATAATCATAGATCACATGTAATCTGAATAGACCAGAGTCGTAAATCACATGCATAATAAAACCAAAATAAAATGTTGATACTTATCCTTTAATCAATCCTTAACATCTACCTTTGTATTTAATTCGTATGCACATTGGATCAGTTGCTACACCTGACAAACACCCAATGCCTTCTCCTCAACCATGTGCACATACAGATAGTCCGCATTAGACACATACAACCACACATGGCATACAACACCATGCAATACATGCACCTACACCTAACATACAACTCATACACCTACGCCCAATGTGCAAAAAAACACATACATACACCTACACCCGATGTACAACACAATACATATACATACACAGAGTACAACACAATGAATACAAATGTAACGATACCACAAGTACACAATGCACATACATAATACCGCATGTACAAAACACAACATTTATGACATGCACACAATACCACATGTACACCAATACCATATGTTCAACGTGTACAAAGTACCACCTATACAAAGCACCACCTACACCACCTATACAACATGTATAAAACTCTAGACATACACAAAACCACACGCACATGTACACGACACCATATGTACACAACACCATATGCACAACATGTACACAACACCACCTGCACACAACACCACATGTACATGCCATAAAATGCTCATAACACCACTTGTACAATCATGCACACAACACCATATGTATATAACACCACATGTACAACATGCACACAACACCATATGTACATAACACTGCATATACAACACGTACATAGCACCTTACGTACACAACATTGCATATCCAACATGTGCACAACACCATATGCACACAACACACCACGTATCCATTGTGCGCTCAGTACAATATGTACACAAAATTGCATATCTGACATGTACATAGCACCATCTATACCCAACACTGCATATGAAATATTCACACAACACTATTTGTACCACCCTGTACATAACATTGCATAAACAACATGTGAACACACTATATATACACAACACCGCATGCACACAACATCATAGATGAAACATGTACACCATATATAACATATGCATAATAATAATACCACACATCCAAAACCACACTATTGCTACCAAGAAACCTTGTTTCCAGTGTCTCTCTGCCATCCATGTTTATCCTGGCATGTTGCAAAGCACATTGTTTTCATTCTGCTGATGTATCCTTCAGCGTTACCTGTCATAACATAAACATAGACATAATACAAGCATACAATATCAATTCATATCCACGTGATACTGACCTCATATATTCATCACGACTACTCTTTCCACTTGATTCCCATAAGACCAGGAACCTCATCATGCCATTCACCCACATAAGAAATCATTCCTCCACAAGAATGATCTCTGACAAACCTATCATACAATGACATAGATACATAGATACATAGATACATAGATACATATACATAAACATTAGCATAAAAAAATCATGATATTGTCAGACAACGATATGCATACATAAACATATATACATATAAACATCAACATAAAACAATAATGATCTAGTCAGACAATGACACACATACATACATATGTACATATAAAAATTAGCATAAAATAATCATGATCCGTGATGACCCTATCAAACATTACATACATACATACATAGATACATACATAGATACATACATGTATACATATATAGACATCAACATGATCATGATCACAACATAATTACTAGATATCATAAGGTCAAGGTTAAGAGAACTCCCTTTATGCGTGCAACACATGCGCAACATCGAGAACAACAATTCCCAACATAGACAAGGCATATGATGCCTCAGATCCATTTACCTTACCTTTCTTGATTACCTTTCCCATGACCATCTCGTCATCGTCTATTTACACCAATGGACCTAATCAATCCAACTAGATGTCATAATCTTTCCTTCAACTTCCTTTATGCATGCACCGACTTCATCTAAGTCTTACATTGCCTACTAGATTTCATTCATCTCTCTCCGAGATCCACTAACTTTCTTGTTTCCCAACCAATTCCCAAGGCTCAAAACTTAAAAGGAAAGCACAAGAAACAATCAAGAAGAAAACCATGAAAACCAATAACAACATGACACCACAAACAAGGTGGCATGATCATGCACTAAACATTACAAAACTACAAATCAAGTGCAAGTAAATCAGAAAAGACCAAAAGCACAAGACTAACAACATATACCATGACTCAATTCCCATGGTTTCCAATGCTTCCAAAGGAAAGCTCAACGTGAGCCTTCTTCAAGATTTCATGGCAATCTCTTTGCAATGCAATCCCCTGCATCATATTTCCATGAACACATAAATGTCAGTGCATAAATAAACATAACATCATACTAGTTACCTTACCTTGTTGTGCCAAGCACATTGCCTTGTAACTGAATACATCCATGCCATCTCTCAAGGGTTTCCAATTCCTTGACAAATCCATCCATAATTGGAAACTAGCTGATATACCTATCAAATACATGTTCATGGATATAACACATATCCACAGAATGTTAGACAAAATCAAGGTTAAGGAGGCTTCCTGTGTGAAAAGCACTCATTCGTTTGGAATTAGGGTTACCAAACATAGCCAAAGGAATTCTTTCCCAGTTCCTTTCTTCTACCTTTACCTTGCTGCAACTACATCTTACTATGTACTGGCACATCACCCAACTATTACTTATATAAACACATCAATTGTTACCTTATCATGCTAATACCAAGCATGTTTCTTGCAACTGTTTACACATGTCCACCAGATGTTCCAAATATCAAGACAATCATATCTATCAATTGTAAATCAACCTTTACCAAGACTAACAATCATGTCATAATCCATAGTCAACTCCTAGTCATTAGACATAATGCTACAACTGTCACATACTACACTCAAGTACATATCAAATGTCTCATCAAACATCCAACCAACTTGCAAACATACCATGTTAAATAAATCAACTAGACATCATAATAGACACCAAACACTCAAACACCAAATAGACGACATAATCAAACATTTAGGCAAAAAGTAGATGACATAAGCAAGCCTATACCTTAATGTATCTCAAGGAAAGCTATCTTGTTTGCACAATCAATCTAGTTAGCACGATATAGGTTTACAACACATCATCTCAAGCAAAAATAAGATCATGATATCCATAACAATAACTAACTAACATGTTCACATCATAAGCTCATAAACATTTTTCGTTTATGCATAACAATCACATATGTACGATCAATCTATATTAGTACAACACAATATCACAAATAAGTCGACTCATACCTGAATGCCATAAGCCTAACCATCTACATAGGTCAATCCAATTTAGCATGATACATATAACATCAAGATCTTAATGTAATAACCTTAATTATCAAGCTACTAGCATTTAAAAACAACAACATATAACCTGATCATCAATCTAACTATTGTATAACAACAACAAGTTAACCTATAACATACTCATAAAAAACATATTACATAATCATCAAGTTATCTAACATAAAACAACAATAGCAATGCATACAACCACATGTTATTATCATTCATGACTATCTGACACATGTCCATATGGCTACACTAATCAACTAGCATCTATCATGTATGTAACCATAACATCAATAGAATGAAAGGCATACACATAACCATAATGCATATAACAATCCTTAACCTACATGCCTGCATGCCCAACATACAAACCCTTATGACAACATGCTCTTGCATTGAGGTCCCATGCTGCAACTTCACTTTAATGATATGCATCTACTGCTCTATCTTAGCCAACACATTAGCATCATAACATACCAATATCATGATGATGACCTAATTCCATACAATGACATCACAACGCATGTCTAACCTACCATACATGCATAACCATAGCCATGAAATTGCATGCATAACATCATATAGACACTGACATGCATAAAAAATGCATATGAAACGATACACTCATGACGACACATCCCACAACAAATACCATCAACCTTCACATGGCGAAATCCCTACAACCATGATCAAAACCATGCAAATGCAACAAGCACATGGACTACAAGCATAATCAATACTTATGCAACCAACATGAAAGCATGATCAACACACAACCCATCTAGTCCAAGGGGTGAACCATGCTCTGATACCACTCTGTAACACCCTCTTCCCGCATCTATCCAAGAAACTGGCTAGCTGGGATAAACATGAAACGAGAGGCCACAATGATATGATTCGACCTCCTAAGTCATATTAAGTAAGTGGAACCGATGGAAACACACCATACAAACATTCAACATCAGCATTAGGACCCTTAGGAACTAACCCAACCTTGCTGCCAATCAACCCTTGAGTCCCACTAATATTTTGGACCACTTCACCTCTGGATGCTCTCATGCTATGGGAATGCTAGCATCCAAGGACCTCTCGATGCTCTCACAAACCTACGAGCCAGCATTCATGGACTATTTTGTATAATGTTGTGTCAGAGTCCTCAGGATTTGAGCTACTTTTTCAGGCCCAAAGCCTAGGTCACTACCCAGAATTAAATGACATATCCAGAACAGTAAAATAACAAGGAAATGACAGTACAAATGAAATCACTTGAACAAGACCTTGATTGGACCCCTACTAGCCATGATAGGAATTTCGTCAAATATATCACGAATGTGTAATCTACAGGTGTAAATAATAAATCTAAGCATAGAGGTTTCATACTTAGCTGAGAATCACTAAGAAACATTGATGACTCAACACATCAACTTCCATTTCATCCATTAGGTCATAGATAATTCATTTACCATTAGAAACATGATGAAAGTCATACATAGATTCTGTCATAAAATATGCATATAATCGACATAATAGCAACAAAAACACCAATGAAATCACAACGATATGATCCACATATAAACCAGTATAATACTCATAGAAATAAAAGGAGAAATCAACTCATATTGATGATGAAAAACCCAAACCCGAGATGGGACTTCCATGTTCCACCTGACCGTAGAATCACTGAGCCAAATCTCTCTTTAGACATTCACCCCCATGCTATATTCCAAGCATGAATGTGGGATCTCATAGAACACATCAACCCAAAACCATCCAAGGATTCCAAAGGCCATCCACCTCAACCCATAAACAATGATCCACCTCACTGCCGGACATCACAAATCCATCATCAAATTGGTATCTATCCAAGCCTTATAAGACTCTAGAGCGTTTGTTCCAACCTGGTTTCCAAGACTAGTAACTCAACACACAACTGTCATCAGGCTTCCAGAGCATTTGTCAAACCAAGGCTTCCAAGACTAGTAACTCAACCCACCAAGGGATTCCAGAGTGTTTGTCCAACCATGGCTTCCAGGACTAGTAACTCAACCCAAACTATTACAAGGCTTCCAGAGTGTTTGTCCAAACAAGGCTCCAGGAACTAAAAATTCAACCCAAGCTAAAGGAAACATGATAACCAACTAGAAAAACAAATAAATAAACCCACACCACCATGGCTATCTAGGAAATGGAAAGGATAGGAAAATCTAGTGTCAATCCAAGCAATCCTCCATGCTAGTGACAGACCATGACCAAGAAACCACATGCATGTGCCATGCATGCCAAAAATAGTGAGGAAAACATACATGTAACTCAGTTTCTGCAATCAAAATCTGATGTAATTATTGATCCCAATGTCCTCTTGCACTTTCCTTCTCTTTGTTTTCCTTTTTGCTCTAAAAATCCAAGTATGCCACGCTCCTCCAAGAGTGCTCCAAGAAAACACAAAGTGTCCAAGAGTGAGAGAGAGAGAGAGAATAATGAGATAGCTCCAAAACTGAACTGACAAAGCCTACTCACTGATCCTCAGAAACCTTTTTATTAATGAGGCCTTTATTTTCTTCATTTTCCATTATTTTCCTTCAATTTCCTCCTCACATGCAACTCGTGACCTCTAACCTTCCTTTTCTCCCAATTTCCATTATTTTCGTGAATAAATGTGCAAAATTCCTTTTTTTCTTTCCAAATTCTTTGCCATTTCCCTTTCCAATTTCCTTAGCCATAATAAATTGAAGTGACACCCCACACTAGGATGTATTCCCCACCATTCAACTTGGAATACGTGTCCCATGACCGTGGTATTATATATTTTACATGGATTTTTAACTAGGGATGTTACATTTTACCTAAGTGGTTTAAGGGCTTAGTGCAACAGAGTTTCCACTGGGGTAGTTTCTTCTGAGGTGGGTTCATCTCCGAGGTGATGTGGTAGTTGTGGGCCATTATGCTGAGAGGGGGCGATTCACACACACACACACACACACACATATGTTATGACCTTGGGTCATGAACAAGTTGGAATTTAATACAATAATGCCAAGTCGCTGGGAGGAGGCTGACTAGGACAATCATGTGGAAGCCACGGGGGGACATGCCATGTGGCGGGTCGATGACATGGCACTAAACTTTGAATGGCCATAAATTTCGATATGGAGGTAAAATCGGGACAAAATTTATATCATTGGAATTGTCTAAATGAGATGAAGACGTTGAAATCATCCATATGAAGTTTTAAGGAAGTTGAAAAGGATCAAAATTTTCAGGTCCCATTTCCATAACACTACATTAGATCTTGGGTTAGCATAGTAACCATCTCCTTCTAGCTTGCGTTGTGGGCTAGGAATAGGAGGGGGTGTGTTACATAGTGGTTTCAAAGCATCCAGGTTCAACACTTTGAATAGATGGGTTCTCATTAGAGAAATTTTTAGGTCTAGAATGAGGTTCCTAAGGAATATTATAAAATAATAGTGGAAATAATAAAATAAGATTACATGACATCATCAAATTTTAGAGGAAAAAATAAAAACTACTTTTTAAACTTATCTCCCTACGATTTTACTCAAATTTCAAGTAGGAGTACTCATTGGATGGATAATTTAATTCCTCATCCAAGGAGTACTCATGTTGCATACTTCTGATGGACCCTACTACGCAAAAAATGATAAATACATGAAAAATGTGATTGCAATGACGTTTTTCATGTATTTCTCATTTTTCGTGTAGCAGGGTCCATCGAAAGTATGCAACATGGGTACTCCTTGGATGAGGAATGAAATTACGCATCCAATAAGTGATGTTGCTCGAAATTTGAGTAAAACCATAGGGGATAAGTTGAAAATATGAGTTGAAAAAGTAGTTTTTCAGGTTTTTTATTTTTTAATCTTTTTACCTTTTTACTCCAAAAATGGTGAATCATCCCCCATGGTTGACATCATCATCTTGAATCTTATTAGTTCTTATAAAGTTGACTTTGGTTGTACATTTTATTTTGAGGCCCATTTTAGGCCTTAAAATTTCTCTAATGATCATGGAAAAATAACGACAAGGTTTTTTTCAATCCCTTGGGAATAAGTTGGTACTTTGTTATATAGTTAACAGAGCAAAGGGGTTTCATATTGAATTTTAGAAAATGGATAAACAAATGTTTAGGTGTTAAAAGCTAGTCTGTAATTGAATTGATTTCATGTATGATTGATATGCTTTCTTTGTGATTTAATTATGTAGCATGATACCTATATGTGACGTATTGTGATATATGCTAATGATCTATTGTCGTTTTTATGTTCTAAACCAATATTATTGGTTTCATCCAACCACGTATTAGTAGCCTCCAAAGAAGAATGTATATTGAATTTTTATTAAGTCTAATATGGGTGTGTGTGCATGATAACACATGAAGATCACCAAGAATAGTAGAGGATGGTACAACATAAATCATGAAGACCAAGAAATGATCAACAAGATGGTAGAATATAGTTATGACCACACACAACATGGGAAATAAGAAAGATCAATTGGCCAAGGGGGAGGGGTAGACTCTCTGGAATTAATGGATGCCTTGAGAGCCTATGAGCAGAGCTTAGGAGTTGTAAGGAAGATAATGAAAAGTTTGTGAGGGCTTAAGAAAAGCAAGTTGAGGTAAATGCAGTCATACTGCAAATAATTTCCCACTTATAAAGATAGAGGCAATATAAGTTGGGGGTAAGTCATAGAGACAGGTAGAGCCCTTGGAATCGGAATATAGAAAAATGGGGTAGATGGTAGCAGGGATAGGTGGGACAGTGAAGAGACCATGAGAGGGAATGCACTATTGAGTACACCAAAAAAAAAATCTATCACTTATGGGCATCACTTTGGTAGATATTTTGGTTCTACTACCAGGGGGCATTATCATCACCATGATCAAATAAAGAGAGAAAAGGACTATATTCCATAAGAATTTAAGAAGGTCAATCCACCCACATTTGATGGAGAGATGCAGAAATATGAAGATGCAAAAGATTGGCTACTTGGAATGAAAAAGTTTTTCATAATCCATAACTATTTTGAGAACATAAAGGCAAATATAGCCACCTACAGTTTGAAAGGAAAAGTAGACATATGGTGGGAAGATTGAAGAATGTCAATGACTAATTGAAGAGAGATTGAATTGGAATGCATTTGAAAGGCTCTTCAGAGATAAATATTCATCAGAAACCTACTATGACAACAATGAAAAATACTTTTATGAGCTTAGAGTGGGACCAATGTTGGATGAAGAATACACCACTAGGTTTTCAGAATTGTTGAGATATGTTTCATATCTTAAGATGAGAAGACAAAAGTTCAAAGGTTTATTAGTAGGCTGCCACTATCATTCAGAGATCAAATTGAAATTCATGAACCTTAGAAATTAAATGATGCCATTAAAAAGTTGAAGCAATGTTATGAATAGTCCAAGTGCAAACCCACGTTTCAATAGGATTGGAAGTCTAAAAACAATGCCAAGTTCAAAGGGAAAAGGTAGAAAATCATATGAATCACATACTTCCCTTGCTACTCAAGAGAGTCAATGAAGGCTCAACGCTGTTGGTAAATTTTGTTCTTCTCAAGAAGGAGCCAAGAGTTATGGTAAATATATAAGTGTTGGATATGTGGAGAAAATAATTTGAGATGATATTTCCCACAACGCAAGAACATTGGCCTGAAATTGTACAACACATAAGAAGTATAGACTATAGGAGATGTGGCACATGGCCTACCCAGGATGTACATGGTAGTGGAAAAATAAGAGGAAAACCATCAAGCTTCCATAATTGAGATGGAAGGTAAGGTTTGCAATCAAATTATTTCTATTTTGATTGACCCCGCTTCTAATTATAGGTATGTAAGCTCAATTCTTGTGGAACAATGCCAATTGAACCAAGAACCACATGAGGAATCTTGGCTAGTCTAATTAGCCACAAGAGTAAATAAGAGGTTTGAGCATTGGGTGAAGGTTTGCCCAATTGAATTAAATGGAATTCCCATACTGGGAGACCTAAATGTGCTACTAGTAGGAACTTATATCTTGTTGTTGGGCAAGGATTGGTTGTACAAGCACCACATCAAGGTAGATTTTTTTGAAAGGGAAATCAAGTGCTTAGACAGAAGCTCAGGAAGATTAATTCTCTATTGCTCCCATCAATTGAAAATGAGGTGAAGAAACTATTATAGACTAAGATAATTGTGCCTTTAAGGTACTTCGATTGTGTAGAAAATTTGGTTCCTTTCAGGAAGAAGAATGGAGAAATAAGCAGAATCTCAGGGAAATTAATCCTCTATTGCTCCCATCAATTGAAACTGAGTTGAAGAAACTATTACATGCTAAGATAATTGTGCCTTTAAGGTACTATGATTGGGTAGAAAATTTGGTTCCTTTTAGGAAGAATAATGGAGAAATCAGGTTGTGCGTAGATTTCATAAATTTGAATAAGGATTCACTAAAATATAACTATATTCTGCCTAAACTGGATTATATTTTGCAGAAAGTGGTCGAGTCTGCCCAAATTTCCATGATAGATGGTTTCTTTGGATCAACCAAGTCATTGTACACCTTGAGGATTAGAAAAAAATAACTTTTAATACACCATGGGGAACATTTATGTATGCCAGGATGCCTTTCAGCCTCATAAATGCTAGAGCTAATTTGCAGAGAGCGATGGATATAACATTTGTTGTAGAGCGACATAAATTCGTAGTAACCTACGTGGATGACATAAATATTTTCTCTGATTCAGATGAAAAGCACCTCAAGCACTCACAACTCACCTTTGAAAAGTGTAGAAGGTATGGTTTGTCCTTAAACCCAAAGAAATCTCATTTTTCTTTAAGTGAAGGGAAGCTATTGGGCCACATTGTAGCAAAGGAAAGAGTAAATATTGATTCCAAAAGGGTGGAGGCTATTAATAATATTAGTTTACCCAAGAATAGGAAGGAGACTCACGTTTTCTTGGACATAATAATTTTTTGAAGAGATTCATACCAAACTATACTGAAATTACCAAAGAAATCAGAGAAATGTTGAAGAAGGTCAGGGAAGTCAAGTGGACCATAGAATCTCGAGGGTCATTCTTTAGAATGAATTTTTTTTTTGAATAATCCATAGTCTTGCCCAACCCAGATTATCAGAGACCATTCTTCATTTTCTCTTTTGCCTCTCCTCACATGGTGGCAACTATTCTATTGCAAAAAAGTAATGAAGGAAAGGAACAATCACTTGCATTTTTCAGCTAGGTGTTACAAGATGCAGAGATGAAGTATAATATCTTAGAGAAACAAGCTTATGCCTTGGTCAAAGCCTTGAAAGCCTTCCAAATTTATGTCCTGCAGTCCAATATAATAGATTATGTTCCAACTACTACTATGAAATACATTCTCATGCAGGGAGACAATGAAGGTAAGAGGGGCAAGTGGATTTACAAAATTCAAGAATATGACATGGAGATCAAACCCACTAAATTGATCAAGGGGTAGGGATTGGCTAAAGTATTGTCTGAAGCTAACTACTAGGCCCTGGTTATAAATTTAATAATAGATAAGGGAAGAGGAAGCAAAAGAGAAGAGCGAAAAAACATTGTATCCTCAACACAAAAAATTTAGATGAAGTACCTTCCTCACATTAGTACAAATATATTGTCCATTATTTAATTTTTCTGAATTGCCCAATTAGTTTTTACAAAGTTAAATACAAGGCCTTGAGGTTGCAAGCTTAGAAATTTGTTATCTTAAATGGTTAGCTATATTCGAAGGAGCCAACGGGGATTTTTATATTATGCTTGGTAGAAGAGGATATTTCCAAGATAATTGATGAATTCCACAACTATGTTTGTGGGGGAAATTACAGTTGGAGAGCCATAGCCCATAAAATCCTCAAAGCCATATTCTATTGGCCCAAACTATTCAGTGAGGTGCATATATATGTTTGAGCCTTGAGAAATTTCATATTTTTGCAGAGAAGAAGAAGTTAGCACCCCTCCCCTTGATCCCTGTTTTTTTGGAGGAGCCCTTCAGGAATTGGGGGCTAGATTCATAGGAGAAATTCATCCTCCATCCATCAATCAACACAAATGGATACTTACATCCACTGACTATTTCACGAAATGGGTGTAGGCCATCCCAAATAGAAATGCCACCAATGCAGTGGTAATCAAGGTTATGGAGGATAATATCCTTGCTCAGTTTGGCTATCTAGAGAATATTATCATTGATGACATTTAGGTGTTCAAGTCAACCAGGTTTCTTAGCTTCTTCTAAAAATAAAACATCATTATGTGGCACTCCACCACCTACTACTCGTAGGGGAATGGACTAGTTGAATCTTCAAATAAAAATCTAGTGAGGGTTATGGAAAGGACCATATCAGAAAATGAGGAAAATTGGGACTTACAATTGAAATTTTCTTTATGGTCCAACAAAGTCACTACTAAGAGGCCAATTGGGAAGTCTCCCTTTGAATTTGTATATGGAAAGGCTATAATTTTCCTTATCTAGCTAGCTAACCCAATGGCTAAAATCCTACAAGATGTCGAGGAGGAGACCAACCCTCTGACTAGGAAAATAAATCAGTTGGTGGAGCTGCAAGAAACTACAGGGGATGTAACTAAGAATCTGATTAGGTAACACGAGAAGATGAAGGCTTCTTTTGAAAAAAAGGCAAGGGATAGATCCTACAACTGGAGATTTGGTACTCAAATGGGATGTTAGGATGCTGGACAAAGGAAAAAATGGGAAGTTTGATCCCTTATGGTTTGGAGCCTTCAAAATATTTGAAACAAAAGGAAATAACACCTTCTTACTAGAAAACTTGGATGGTGAGGAGCTTGAACTGCTTGTGAATGGGCAGTTTCTCAAGCTCTATTTTTAGCATAAAATAGGTCCATTTTCACTCACTGTATATACTAGTGACCCATTGTACATACTGGTAATGTTTTAATTTCTTATTGCTTATATTTGTGTTTTCTATACAACTGAATAAAATGACTCCATGCCAATGGTGAAGGATACTATTCTATAGGTTCTCAATGCATCATTTGAAATACATTTTCTCTAGTTGGATTCGATGTTGTCACTTGTTATACCCTTTAGTAATTGTGTCAAATAGTCATGTGATTCATCCCTAGTATAGAGAAGGATTAGTGCAATCTTGGTGGTCCAAAGGGAAAACCAAAAGGGGGAGTCTAAGTTCCAAAGCCATAAAAGATATCTGAAATTTCGGAGGCTGAAACCACAAGGAAGGCCAAAATATCAAAAGCTGAAATTAAAAGGAGGTTGAAATATGAAGAGAAGATACTAGAAGGACCAGTAGGCAGTGTATCGAGATTTCGGGATAATGGAGGAAGGAACTTGGAGACCTCGGCGGTTTATTTTAAAAGCGGGCCCAAAATGGAATATTTGAGTAGGAAATCAGAAGGAGTAGAGAGCATATCAGAGCCTCAACATTTCAAAACCCAATATCAGAAGGAGAATAGCTCGGAGCAGAGTGGTATCAAAATATCAGGGTATCGTAGCTCCTTAAAAATTAGATTTCTTTAGAAACACCGAGGTAGCAAAGAGCAGGGGAAATACAAAAGAAATCATCACAAAACCAAGGACCCCAAGGACCCTTTCTCTATCCTCAGGGGGCACCACGTGGTAATGATGATGTTAGTATGATGTCATTTCAGAGGTCGATTTTTCGGAGGATGGATTTTTCGTAACTCCTATCAATTTTTTTACTATTAAAAGTGTCGATTCAAAGAATGGGCTCTGATGTTAAGTGGCATTTGGTCATGAGAACTCATAGGACCAAGGGCGTAGAAAGGGTGGAGCACCAAAGTGCTATGGAGAATATTGGAGGTCAGAGTTTTTGAAACCTGTTGTAGGGAAAACCCAACACCCCCCATTACTTGAAGTAATGGGGACCCTTTCCATTAATTTTTGGCTAAGCATCTTTTATGATTTTCATTTAAGTTAATTTTTTTACAATTTTTTTCATTTTTTAGTTTTCGTAGAATATCTGTTTGAATTGTTTTATTGAATCCGAATTTTCATAAGCATCCCATCGATACTTGTTTTGACTCATTTGATCAATCAGTTTGTAAATGGCACTCCTTTGAAGTTTGATCATTTTCTCATCTGGACTAAAAATGTAAATAAATGGATAATATTTCGAACCTTATCACTCCATTACCCCAAACTTCCATATATATTAAACTCCTCACAATAGTGATGCCTGAATCTTTCAATTTTTGTAATTTTAAATTTTTTAAAAGTTAAAATATAATATAATATTAATATTATAACATTATATATATTAATTATATTTTTATATATTTTAATTATAATATTAATATAATACTATTTTAATTAGTCATTAAATTTAAAATTTTTAATTAATTTTGTTAATGATTAATACAATTTAATAACACAATTATAATTAATTAGTATTAATTAATTAATAGCAACAATTTAATTTAGAAACGGAATTTGATTAAAAAATTCAGATTTTTAGCCCAAGCAACAAAATTTACAGAATTCTAGCAATTTTAATATACCAACTTCAGAAGTTCATAAATGGAGTTTTACTTGGCCAAACGAGACCCAGGAAGGCTCATTGGAATGATATAATTGTGGAGAATATTTATAAAGTGGTTTAATTTCTAGATTTGATCATTTATTGGGTCGAAAATCCAACAGAATATCAGGCTCCGAATGTTTAACAAAATCAATTTTCTGAGTTTTATTTTCTGCATTCTTATTTGCCCACAACTTCTTCTGAGTGCAGAATCATCCATCAATAATATCCTTGGCTAATTAAATCATCGCAGGCATCAATAGCAAGCTCAGATTTCCTTTTCAATTATTTATTTAATTGAATTTGATTGGATTTCTTTTAATTCCAGATTTAACATTTTGATTTTATTTTTGTATTTTAATTTTGTTTTGATTAAATTAAAATGTGTGCAGAAGGTTGGTGTCGCAGGAGTAATGGATATCGTAAATATCACTGGGTCAAGGTAAGAAGGACCAAAATTTGTAGGGAAAATCTTGGTCCTATATTATGCTGGGAATTAAGCCATCCCTGATATCATGTGCACATTACATGGGATTAAATGAAGGGTAGTACCATTAGTTCAGAGAAGCCGTGCTACTGTACACTTTGATCTTTGTGCAATGTGACTGAGAATTAAGAATAAATGTGATCAGTTCATCAATTCCCCACAAGTCCAGATCACCATCCCACAATGAGTCTAGATAAGGGAGCCTGAGTCCACCCAAAGAAATCAGAAGAGTCGGTAATGGAGATATTTTTCTATGTCAATCATGACACATCATGTTTTCTATATGTTTTGTAAATATTTCATTTCAAAGAGGAATCAAAATATATTAGGACAACTAGGCTACTCACATGTTCAACGAGCTGGGTAATTAAACAGCTGGAGCATTCAATATATTTTGTTACTGTTTGTTTGAACTATCTCCCTATAAAAGGGAATAGGAATTTAATAGGAAGGTTCAATTTTCCTGGTTCCAATAGGATGTTGTTGTCTTGCAAATCCCACAATTCTAGGCCATGACATGTATTTCATTTCAGAAGATTAATGAAGAATTTTTGGTGATTCCAAGCATTTTGGGTATGTAGTATGTGTTCTTCCTTTGTATTCCACTTCATGTGTTTTATTATTCAAAAAGCATGTAATTGTAGCTACTGGATTTACTCTTAATTCACATATTTACTCAGGTTATGTGATAGTGGATTGAACCTGTGAAATTGTAGATTTATCAATGTTATGTATTAGCAAATGATACCTATGCAATTGCTATACCCTAGGAGGATTCCACCACTTTTACCCCTTGTGATTTCCATTTTTTCTTATCAACCTACTTATGTGATCAAGTGGATCAAATTACTGCTCAAAATTTAAATTTCTTGGATTGGATCGAAACCAATGCCAAAGCAAAGATCTCGTCTCCTTGAATCCAAAGAAACTCGTTTAACTCAAAAGTGACATTGGATGCTTCCGATATTGCGTTTTGATTGGTTTTCTAAACAATTGAAATTTAAAATTAAATGAGTTTGCAGGGATGCCCAATCAACAGTCCATACACTGATTGGGCAATGATTGGATAGGTTGATTGTGTCTCCCATCATATAATGGGATGAGGACAAGTGGCATGTTTTCATGGGTTCGTTTGGTGGCTTGTTATTGGTTCAAGTGTGATTGGGTGGACCAATCAGGAAATGCCATGTGGGCCAATTCTTTACTGCCATGTGGCCTCCTATTGGTCGTGTAAAATTTTTGTTTAAGGTTGTACTGCATCCATAAGGTTCAAATGCGAGACCTACCACCTACCATCCAAGACCTCCACTGGCCCACCTATGTTGTTGCTTGTTAAATTATAGGCAACAAACATTATTTAATGCATCATTGGGGGGAGGGCATCGGGATAAGCCCTAGCTCCTAACCACCCTAGCACCACAGGATCGCAGGTGGGGGGCCAAGGGGCTAGGCATTAGCTTGGCCCATGGCCACAACCCATGACCCAAACATCGTCGGAGCTAAGCCCATGACCAGAGGTGGAAAATTTTAAGGGGCCAACCTTGAGGGCCAACATTAAGGCCATATGACAACCATAAAACTAGGAACGCATATAGATAAGGGGGCCAACCCTAGGGGACCATCCCTGGGTCACAAGGTGGCCATTAGACTAAGAGCGCATGCCAAGCAGGGGGATTAAAACCGTTGACACATAGGCTCGAGAATCTTGGCCCCCTATGTGATCCTATGCGTGGCACGTGACCAAGATTTTCAAAATTGGGGGCTTAATTAGCTAACTAACTGTCCTATAATTTTTCCTTTTGGGCGGGAGTGTAGGCTAGAATTGTGTGCTGTTCCGGGTTTAGGGTGCTCAAGCCAGGTTTAGGCCAAATTAGAGGATGATTAGTTGTGGAATTTGGAAAAAACTTGTAACAATCATAACTTACTCAATTGTTGGCCAAATGAGGTGCAGAAAGAACCAAAATGGGGGTTTTTAATAGTGTTGGATCCTTTGGAGACATTAGTTATGTTGTTTGAGCTATGTAAATGCATGTAAATACAATTTTGAGTATTTTAATGAAAGTGGCTGTGCATTGGAAGTTGGGCCATGAGATGTAGCCCAGGAGAGGGGTGAACACCTTTATCATGCTTTATGTTATGTGCTTTAGATATGCTTATTTTGTCTCTATTTGGACATAAATTGTAGTTAAAATTTACTTGTTTATGTGTTTAGTAAACTGATCCTATACCCAAACCACATATAATTTAACTTGTAAATTGTTAAAAGTATTCAAGTTTACACATACATATCATTTTGGTATCTGAGCAATAGGTTATATTGAAGATTTGATTTGTTTGCAAGTATTTTTCTGATGCTTACAAGGTTGAAGCTCAAAATAGAGAAGGAGAACTTATGGAGCCAAGATCTCAAATTGTTTCAAGGAGAACAAATATACCTTAAGCTCAAATAGCCATGGTACATGAAGAATGCCTTGAAGGGATGTATAAAGATGAGAAATATTTCAGAAAATCATTCTTTGAGATGTCTGAGATGGTTAAGGTTCTGTATGAGGAGAGGAATTCTAGATTGTATGGAGAGAGCTCAAAGCCTCCAAAAGGAGATGGAGGAAAATGAGATAAGCCTCCAAAAGGGAATGGAGGGAATGGTGACAAATCACCACCCTCACCTCCATCCTCATCCTCATCTTCAACTTCTTCTACCCTTTGACAAACACCTCCAAATTCCCCAAGGGGTCATGGTAAAACTCCTTTGCTTAAGCTTGATATTAAGTTTGAATTTCCTATGTACAATGGAGAGGTAAATGAAGAGAGATTGGATAATTGGATTTGTCATATTGAAGTGTATTGTAGGATACAAAGAATCAAAGATGATGAAACCAAGATTCAACTTGCCTCTCTTAGATTGGAAGGTGCAACACTAATTTGGTGGGAAGCCAAAACTCAAGAGGACATGAATAAAAATGGTAAGGTTTTATCCTCTTGGAAGGAATTTGTTGTTTCAATAAGAAGGCACTTTTATCCATTAGCATACATGTAGAAAGCTATCATGGATTGGAAAAACTTTAGGCAAGCTAAAGGGAAAAATGTGCAATCTTATACTCAAGAATTTAGGAAAAGAGCTTTGATTTTGGGTATAAATTTGTCTTCCTAAGACACTTTGCTCAAATACATTGGAGGATTGCATAGTTACTTGAGACATACCATTCTCATGTTTAATCCTACAAAATTAGATGAAGTTTTTGTACAGGAAACACATTTAGAGGCAAGAGGGAAAAATGTTTATGAAGAAACTAGTGAGTTCCTTTGAGTCTGGGGAAAAAGGAAAGGGTAAGTTCAAAGGAAAATGAAGGAAGAATTCTACCATAAAGATGGAGAAATAAAAACTTACATGTAAACATTGTTCCAAAGAGGGCCATGATGAAGATTATTTCTAGAAACTTCATCCAGAGATGAGACCTGAAAAGTTTAAAAACAAGGAGAAAGAGAAGAAAACTGCAACTACACAACATGATTTAGGTTATGATTCTGGGGATGAAACAAATATCACAACCATGGGTTTGAAAGGTAAGGACATTGCAAGTACCAGTTCTCAAAATTGTCTCAATGAAACTCAAGATGAAAAAACAAGAATAGAGCTTTTCCATATTAGAGTCATTTCAAAACTTACCAAGATAGATACATTGTATGATAGTGGTTCACAAGCAAATCTTATCTAAGAAGAAATTGTCAAGAAGTTGAATTTATAAACATTCCTCATCCTAAACCATATCCTTTAGGTTGGATATGTGAGAATGCAAAATTATAGGTGACAAATAAATGCATACTTAGATTTGCAACCACTACAAACTTTCATGATGAGGTTGAACTTGATGTAGTTCTGCTTGATATATGTGGTATTGTTTCAGGAAGTCCATATCTTTATGATAGTAGAGATATTTTTCATCACCATGAGAAAAAATATCATTTGTTCAAGAATGGGATTAAGTACATTGTTAGAGCACATAACAAGAAATTAAGTTTATCTCTTCTGGATGCTAGACAAATGAAGAGAATTGTTAATTCTAGTCAAAATTTTTAATTGTTAATGTTCAAGCAAAAAGATGATGAGGAACCTAATGCCTTTCAAGGATATGAATCAAGTTTGAAATCTTATTTCATTGATCTTTCTAATTCATGTGATAAGATGTTTCAAGAGTCTAACAAATTTCCTCCTAAAAGAGGTAAACAAAATGAAGTGAAATTGTAGCAGGATGCATTATTGTTGAACATTGGCATGAACAAGATGCCAGTGTAAAAGCATGCAGAGGTCAAAAAGAAAATTCAAAGGCTATTTGAAAAATAGGACATTGGTCCCAAGACATCTGCTTGTGGGTTTCATAATTTTTTGGCTTTGAAGAAGGATGGTGCATGGTGATGGTGACCACATTTGGTAAAGAGTCGAGCCAAGTGCAAGGCTAGACATGGTAAGCATCGTCATGACGACATTGTTCAAGGTGAAAGGAACTTAAATTTTTTTAAGTTTCCATTGATTGAAGGCCGAAGAGGGAATGTGAATATTCCTTTAAAGGCAGTTTTCTATTCTACTTATCTTGAAAAATTGCAAAAAGGTGTCATCATTGATAGAAAGTCAAGGACTCCAAAATTAGGGGAAGTGATGTACTTTCATGAAAATATCAAAACGACAAAGTCAATCAAAGCTTAGTGGATTGAGACTGGAAGGGTGAGGGAGTTGTACCCTTATCTAATTGTTGATTGATAAAGAGATTTTGGAGGTCCAAAAGCTTCCAATGGGGATGAGTGATCCGATGGAACAAATTAGTGCTCAAAATTAAAAGTCCTTAGATTGACTCGAAACTAGCGCCAAAGCGAAGACCCCATCACCCTGAATCGAAGTAGCTCGTTTCACTCAAAACTGACAGCGAATTCTCTCGATATCGTGTTCTGATCAATTTTCTAAACAATTAAAAAAAATGAGTTTGTAGGGATGCCCAGTCAGCAGTTCATACGCTGAATGGGAAATAATTGGATAGGGTGACCATGACTCCCATCAGCTAATGGGATGAGGACAAGCGGCATGTTTTCATTGGTTCATTTGGTGGCTTGTTACTGGTTCAAGTGTGATTGGGGGGACCAATCAGGAGATGCCACATGGGCCAATCCCTAGCTATCATGTGGCCTCCTTTTGGTCGTGTAAAATTTTTGTTTATGGCTAAACTACCTCCATAAGGTTTGAATGTGAGACCTACCACCTGTCATTCAAGACCTCCACCGACCCGTCTATGTTATTGCTTGTTAAGTTATAGGAAACAAACATTATTTAAAGTTTTTGTAATGTGCCATTGCGGGGAGGGGGCCACACTAAGCCCTAGCCCTTGGCCACCCTAACGCCATAGGACCATAAGCTGGGGCCCAAGGGGCAATACCTTAGCTTGACCCACGACCGCAACCCATGACCCAAACACCGTTGGAGCCAAGCCCATGACAGGAGGCGTAAAACTTTAAGGGGCCAACCCCAAGGCCATATGGCGACCATAAAACTAGGAGCGCACACAGGTAAAGGGACCAACCCCTAGGGGACCAACCCCATGTCATAAGTTGGCCATGTAACCAAGATCACACGCCAAGTAGGGGGGCTAAAACCATTGTCCCATAGGCCCAAGAATCTTGGCCCCTTATGTGGTCATATGTGTGCCGTGTGACTAAGATTTTTGAATCCGGAGGCTTAATGGGTGAGTAACCATACTATAATTTCACCCATTGGGCGGGAGTGTAGGCCAAAATTATGTGCCGGTTCTGGGTTTGGGGCACCCAAGCCAGGTTTAGGCCCAATTGGAGAATGATTAGCTATGGAATTTGGGAAAAACTTTTAACAATCATAACTTACACAATTTTTGGCCAAATGAGGTGCATAAAGAACCAAAATGGGGGTTTTTGATAGTGATTGGTCCATTGGATAAATCTATTCTATTTTTTGACATATGTAAATGCATGTAAATACACTTTTGAGCATTTTAATGAAAGAGGCCCTACATTGGAAGCTGGACCAGGAGATGTAGCTCAAGAGAGGGGTGAACTCCTTTATCATGATTTATGTTATGTGTTTCAAATATGCTTATTTTGTCTCTGTTTGGCTATAAATTATGGTTAAATTTACTTATTTATGTGTTTAGTAAGATGATCCTCTACCCAAAACACATATAAATTTAACTTGGAAATTGTTAAAAATCTTCAAGTTTACATACACAGATCATTCTGCATGATGAGCCTTGGTTTCTCTCTTCCATTTTCATCATATGCTTGGCCTAAAATACACTTTCAATTGGTATTTTACTCTTGTCCTCATATGAAAAATTGAAATGGATCTTGGGGGGAGAGACCCCCAAGATCTGAAAATTTGAAATGTGAGGAGAAAAGTGGATAATACACAATAACAAAACCACGAAGAAACATTTTTTTATTAAAACAAATAATAACTGTAAAGGCTACATTGTGGTGGACAATCTCCCATTTTACAAAATGTGACTTGTTACTTATAGCCTTTTTTGGTCACAATACCATAGATAAATTCCATGGGTGGGTAAATACCATGGGTGAATGAATACCATGGGTGGATGTCACTTACAATACCATCGGTAAATTCCACGAGTGGATAAATACCACGGGAGGATGAATACCAAGGGTTAATGCCACTTATAATACCATGGAAAAATACCATGGGTGAATGAATACTATGGGTGGATGAATACCATGGGTGGATGCCATTTTCCATTCAGATCAATGGCTCCTACTAGGACATTATGGCATTGACACTACATCATTGCAACTAAAACTAATATCATGAGAAGGGGCATGCATAGGTGCCAATAATACTATATAAACAAAAAAAAAATTTGTTCATATCATATAAAATTACGAAGAAAAAAAATACATAAACAAATATATCGATAAAAATTATTTTTGAAAAATTGTGCTTACCCCAAAATATTGCATCTATTGCATCAGAACTATGCACCTTTCTTGATTATTCTCGGTGGGTTCACACTTATGTAAATCAATTAATTTCCTATTTTCATTTTTCAAATCCTTTTTAACTATCTCCATTGGGTCAAGGAATTCAAGCAATGCCTCTTTGTTGACATCAACATCATCAACACAATTTAAAAAATTCAACATGTTCCCAATGGACTATACAAATGTTGGATTCAATTTGTCCTTAAGATAATTATGAATCGTCATAAGCATGATATTTCTGGTGATTGCATGAGGCTAGTTATTCATTGGATTGAATATATGGCATTAGATGTCCCTCGTCTATTGGATAAAAAATTATATTACGCCTTACAAGAAAGTAATAAAAAGAAGGCTAAGTTTAGTTTCTAGGCACATATCGAAAATTATTGATTTATATCAACCTAGTGTTAAAAAAATCCTTTGTAAAACTTACATTAGGGGATAAAATGAAGAAAACCATTGAGGAAGCACCTAAATGGACTCTGGTTGATGGTGTTGAACTTTTAGTGATACATTTACCCAAGATGAAGTTACTATATCAAGGGTTTTAACATACCTGCATATATGTATGAATTGTAACAACCCCCCACCACCTTGTACTAACTCAGGATATGCATCCAAGGTCTATTGTGAATATGGGGTTACAAAAAATCCCCTTCTTCCAACTTCATCAAAACACAAAATAATTACTACCATCACATTTATATCATTGCGAGTTTTTCAGTGATATTAATTTATCTCAACTCAACTCTTGGAATGAAATTTATGCCCATTTGAAGATTAACCAGTTCAATAATACCATGTGGCATCCACATGTAATCCATGTGCCTCTACCACGTCATTAGAGGGGGATCCATGTTGCCCAGGCTCCCTTTATGGAATCCACGTGACCATTACCAGGTCCCTGTAGTGCTTTCCACGTCAATACTAATATGCAGGTTCCAACAATCAAAGGACGTGGTTTGTGAGGGATACATACCTAGTTCACATATTGGACGAGAGGGACCCATGATAAATATTTGTTGTCCATGCACTCTAGAGGTTTATTAGAGTGTTTATTTCATGCCCCCCTCCCCATGCATTAACCTTTGGAAGGATGTGAGCCACCGTGAATCGTTGATCCTGTAGACTCCATGATCACATTGTACAAAGGAAATCGCTTGATAATGTGGGTGGTCCCTTTAGTTGACAACTACGAATGATGGGAAAGTTTCATGGTAGTTGTCATCACCGCTCCATGTTTGGTCTAAAATGTGATGCAAATTAGAGTTTCATTTACTATCAATCTGGGTAAGTAAACTTCGAGGATCATCCAATATATATGGACTCAGAGACAAATTAGACTAAGCTAGGTGAAAAAATTCCAAAGCTCCCTTACAGGAGGTTTTTCATTGGGATCTCCAATATCTATTTAGTCATTTAACAAAATGAAATCTAAAAATTAAAAGACATTGTGATAAGTGTAAGAAATATTAAAGCTCCCTTATAGGAGACTACTCATTAATATTTCTAATCATCTTAATCAACAAAACCTAATTCTGATTGATTGCATGAAATATTAAAGCTCTCTTACAAGGGACTATTCATGTATATCTTAAGCATATAAATCAGAGACTTAAACTAATGAAGTCAAATATTAAATATCAAATCAGATCATTGAAGAAAACATTAATACTTTCTTACAAAAGGTCATTTGTTAATATTTCAAACATATGAACCTAATAATTTAATCTAATGAAATTCACAAACAAACATAAAATAAAAGCCTACCAAAATAAAAGTGTGCTTGCTAGGCAATGGGGATCCTTCCAAGGATTCACAAGCACATCAAAAGAGAAGTCAAATGTAGAGGATCAAAGAAGCTCGATTTTATTCATCAAAATTTTCAAAGTACAATGGCTATAAGCTCATATGATCGAAACCAAAACTATTCTAAATTCTACTAGGTTATAAGATTCTAAAGATTAAGATTACAAAAAAAAAAGAAAAAATGAAGATTACAAAATGAAGGAGATAACACTCCTATTTATACAAAATCTGTGATAACAACCTCATAAATGTAGACCCACTATTCCCTCCTTTGATCCACATATTTCTCAACCAATGGTGACACATAACTCTATCCTCCATGATCTCCTCCATGAGGTCCATGATCTTCTCCATTAGGTCCATGGTCTCCTCAAATTCGAATTTGAACATAGAGTGCCACATACATATGCCTTGGAAGCTTCCTTTGTACCTACACATGTCAGATTTCTTATTCCAATTGTAAGGTATAAGTATATGGATATTATTTTCTAAAGTTTAACCACAAATTCTCTTAAAAATACTAAGAATTAATAATGTTTTGGAAAACACAATAGTGAAGCTAATGTGATGACATGTTGGTGGAACAGAGGTGAGAAAATGTATCAATGGAGAGAAAGTGGATGTTGAATGGAGTGAAAGTGGATGTAGTTTAAGGATAATTCTTAGGCCCAACACTCCACCACCACAACTTGTTCCATGTTACAGTATAAATTGGTTATAACGGTGAGTGATGGGAAATAGTAAAGTCATTCAACATCCACGTGGCTTGCACACACCCTCACAAGTCATCATAAAGGGGCCCACCACCATATCTAGGTCATGATGTTTGAGTTTTTCCCCACTATGGTGTTTAAATTTAAACAAAGGAAAATATGTGATGAGCAGTGGGCAATGTTAGGTCTACACATGACCACTGCCACGTGGGGCCCATCAGGTCCTTCCCTTCAACGTTATGCAGTAATTTCACATTATATACGGTCCTAGAGAAATCTGGGGTGTCACAAATTTATCCATATTCAAAACACCCCTTAAACCCTCGAACCTTTGAATTACTTGGTTGCAGCTAATCAAAAAACAATTCTATTCTTATCCAGGACCTCTCACATGTGGGTAAAGATACCCACATTTAGATTCCTTGGATCTTTGATAACAAATTTCACTTAACCAAAAAAACCTATCTGAACTAAATCTAAACCATTTTTGATGAGTACATGCCTTGTCCCTTCAGATGCCTAGATCATTGGATGCACCATGAATGAATTTAGAATATTCTCTCTCAAATATCTGGATGCAATTAACACATGGAATATGAAGAAATATCTAGTTCAAATAAAAATTCCACTAAGAGGACCATCTGACTCGGGATAATTACAAAATAATACAAAGGCTTGTAGAGAAGGAAACTTATGGGAATTTTACCAGTGTTCCTTAAGGTAGGTCATTTTCCCAAAAAAAAAAAAAATTCAAAGACAAGGAACAAATTTTGAGAAAAGATCTTCAAAGTTCCAAGCCATGTCTAAAAGGGTTCAAAGGCACCAACAGGGAAATAAAGAGACATGGCTCCAAAGGCTATATTACACAAGAAGATTATAGACCATGCTTTGATTAATGAATCTAAAGATATCACAACAACTTGTAAGTATGCATAACTATAGAATCATCACATCGACATTAAACCAAGTGACCATCAACACTAGCTAAATCCTCACACAACACATGAGCTACCTTCTTAACATAAGGGATAGTCTACCATATTAAGTAAGGCTATGAGCCATCCAAATAATAGATATATTAGATAAATTAAAACACTTATAATTACAGGTTAACTGAGTGACCTTGTATCACTAGTCATATTCATATGAATGAATCTACAATTCATGTAGATATTAATAATCATATAGTGCTAGAAGTTAAACATACCCATAAGAACATATAAGATAGTTTATTCACCATGAATATGCAGTAAATTAAGCAACCTTTCAAGAGTAGTATTGAACCATAATCAACCGATAATATATCGGGAAATTTTCATCATCCATAGTTCAAATGGATACAAGTAAATATACTTATCTGAATAACTTGAAATGACTGTCAACTGATGCAGGGACTTCAACTCTCCACCTAGCCGTAGGCCATTTACATTGCAACCTTCTTATAGCCGACCATATCCAAGCTGGATTCAAAGTCTAAGGGGATTCTTGCTCAAGGGATTCACTGAAGGGTTAGCTAGGGTATTTCCCAATTCCATGAGTCTGAATCCACTTTTCTAGGTGGTTTATCAAATGTATTTTCAAAGAAATCACTATAGGAGCCTATAACCATTGTCCAAGTGGTTTCTAATTGATCTGAATTTAGATAGGAATGCAAAAAATTAAAAATATAACCATAAATACAGATATGCAGTAGAAATAACACTTCATTTCATTAATATCAAATAATGAGACATGCTTACAAACATAATGGAAGTAAGACTAGCTCGGTTGATGGTAGCTTATCTCTGAGAAGAGATGTGGCAACTACATGCCTCTGAACCCAGTTACAATGAGGCTTAAGGGCACTATTATTATTGAACAATAAGAGAAAACCCTAAGAAACCAAAACCATAATGCGAGGAGATGTAACACTAAGAGTTTATGGGCTCCGTTGGGGTTAGTTGGGCAGCCAACTTCTTGAGGTCGTAAGTTGGTCATATTATCTCCTTTTGACATGCATGATACCTTGTTTGAAATATATCTATGAGGAATATGGCTAAAAACATGATTTCCTTGGAAATTATCGATGACATTTTGCGCAAAAAATGTTGTTTAAGGCCTCAAAACAACTTTAGAAGTTCATGACCCAAAAAAATGCCAAAAATAGTAAACTGTGCTACAATTAAGGAAACTGAAAAAAAAAAAAAAAAAAAAAAAAAAAAAAAAAAAAAAAAAAAAAAAAAAAAAAAAAAAAAAAAAAAAAAAAAAAAAAAAAAAATAAAAAAATAAAAAAAATGAAAAATGGTGAGGGTCCAAGTGGAATAGACAGGTGGCCACCAATATCCACTTGGATCAGTCCTCCTCCAAGTGGAATAGACAGGTGGCCACCAATATCCACTTGGATCAGTCCTCCACCCTTAGGAAGCAATGGTATCCATTGCGTTGAGTTCCTCCATGAGGTGAGGAAACTTCTGCTGAACTTGGTCCCTGGTGAGCCATTTGTATTGGTGCAGAAGTTGGGTGACTTTGACAACTTGATACAACTAGATATTCTATTGGCAAGTGCTCTTTATCTACGTGTCCATGATCTGATCAGTTGGAGCTTGTTCCATGCAGTCTGGATTTAACTTTGTTGGCTTGAGATGTTCTGCAATGTCGGATGTGTCCAATAATGGTGGAAAGTATGGTTGAAGGTGGTCCACATTGAACACTGGGTGCAGACCAAGGAATGGGGGAATGCTAAGCTTAAAATAATTATCTCCCACAACCTTGGTGATGGTGTATGGCCCATATCGAAGCGGGTGAATCTTGCGGTGGGGCCTAATGAGGTGCTCCTTCTACAAATGTAGCCAAACTTTGTCGCCCACCTAGAACTTGTGTGGCACCTGATGCTAATCATGTCGTTGCTTGTACTTAGCATTCAATTTGTCTAATATGTCATGGACTTGTTGGTGGATGTGTTGAATGTGTCCAATGAAGTTATTTTCCTTGTCGGCTTCAGACTGGACATGAGCCAAATCTGCCTAAGTCATTGCAAATGGTATGGCCACATCAATGGGACATAGTGGCTGGAACCCCAAGCCCACATGAAAAGGGCTATGACCAGTAGAGCTATGGAGAGCCCGGTTATAGTGGTGCTAGACATAGGGGAGGCTCTCATTCCATGTGCGTAGATGCTTTGAGTTTTACGTGTAGAATGTGTACGATCATCCTATTGACGACCTCTGTCTCACCATTAGTTTGGGGATGGAAAGCTGTGGACTTAGTAAGCTTGGTGTTTGGCATCGACCAGAGACTGGACCAAAATGTACTATGGAAACTATTGTCCTGATCTGAGATGATAGACTGTGGGATCCCAAATTGTACCCACACTTGTTAAAAGAAGAGTTTAGCAGTGGCTTCTACTGTGATATTCTTCTTGCAGGCTGCCATAATGGCAATCTTAGAGAATTTGTCGATGACCACAAAAACATAGTCATTGCCATGCTTAGTAGAAGGAAGGCATGACATGTAATCCATGGATATGGATTCTCAAGGTCGAATAGGGGTAGGCAGTGGAGTATAGAGGCCTTTCTTCTTGATAGTTGGTTTAGCAATGGCAGAGACAATGCATGATCTGATGTACTTCTCGACATACTTTCAAAGATTCTGCCAATAGAAATACTTCTGTAGTACTGCCACCATTTTCTCGACCCTAAAATGCCCAGCGGATTGACTATAATGCACTTCCCAAATCATCTTGGCACACTCACTTGAAGGAACACAATGGTGTCCCGAGTGGCATAATAGAGCAACCTAGAGATGAAAATTTGGAACTTGTTGACCCTCCAAGAGTGTATGGTATGTGTGGCCAAATTCTGGGTCACTTTTGTAGAGAAGTGGCTAATCAGATGTCTTGTGCCAACAAGAGTTGAGCATGGTGGTTAACGCCATGATCAGTGGTCAGCTGAGGCAGTCTGCAACATTATTGGTGCTGCCATTCTTGTACTTGATATTCAAATGGAATTGTTGCAGGTATGTGGACCAACTATGATGGTGATCATTCTGCAACTTCCCTTGCGTCTGTATGAACTGCAGGGGTCGATGGTCTATGTAAATGACCGTTTCCTTCCACAAAATGTAATGCTTTCATTTTCGGCAAGCCTACACAATTGAATACATCTCTTTTTCATAAGTGGGATACTTCCGGACTATGACTGAAGGTGTCTCACTGTGATTTGCCATTGGATGCCCTTGTTGAGTAAGGACTGCCCGAATAGCATAGTCAGAGGCATCTGTCTTGATCTCAAATAGCTGTTGCAAGTCCGGTAATGTGAGCACTGGTGCAGAGCAGAGGTGATGTTCCAACTCTGCAAATGCATTTTATTAAGATTCACACCAAAAGAAGTTTTCTTTCACTCCACCCTTGGTGACTTGACTCAAGTGCCAACTGATATGAGAGAACCCCAACATGAACCTATGGTAGAAATTGGCAAGAGTGTTTTGGGAAGTTTTAGTGTCCACGAATAAACGCTTCGTAGAATTTCCCATTGTAGATCAATAGATTATGCAATATACTAAAGTAAAATACCAGATCTACTTCTACAACACACTTGCGGAAGCTTAATTGATTTTGAGCAAGAACATATAGAACACATATAACTGAGAATGAGAAAGTAATCACACATGAACACAGAAGAATACTCTGGGGAAAGACTCAACTAAAAACCTCGATCTTTGTATTATCATACAAGTGGAAATATGTTCGGATTACACAAAGCTTTAGCTCACAAGCTATCCAGCTCTCAGTACAATCCTACAATGCTGCTCATAGACTGAATAGACACAACATATGCCTTCCTTCAGTCCTCCAAGCCTCCTATTTCCTTGCACAGTTTCTCCTATGTCCTCAAGCTACCACCTGTGTGTAGTAATCCCCCACACTCTACTCTAACCTCTGAAATAACTGCACAAACCTGAAGGAGATAATTCCTTCTTCATGGATGAGTTTCCTATATTGGAAAATTCCTCCAACTGGCAGTACACTGTCCCTTCCTTTGATCTCAACTGGGTCTCTGACTGAACTGACATGCATGAGTTATTTATGAGAGAATATTCAGTTATCTGAAGTGCAACAGTTACATGCATGCATGCATTAACTAACCGAACTCACAATTAATTCCACAAACTATTGGAACTAATCTAACTGGACTTAACTCAGATAACTGAGCTAACTAATTACAACTCAAAGTACAACTCATCCTGATCTCCTTTAATCAAGGGATAACTTCCTCAATCAATGGAGAAACTGTTGCATGTCTTTACATAGACTTGATGTTTGATTTTCTACAACTAATTAACTCAAGATGAATTAATTAATTATTTTACAAATAGCTGCTAAGATCAAATTCACATTTTACTTCTCAATTTTAGTTCAGGGACTAACTAAAATTGGAATCTATCTCGAAATACTATTTATAGCAATGCTATTTTTATCATTTCCATTTTTCATTCCTTGTTGCTATGTCCAACACTGGTACCTTAAATTCTATTTTTAGCATTTCTTGTTGCCATTTTCAACACTCCCTCTCAACAAGAAAGGCATTCAACTCGAACTTGATCCTGAACCTCTGGAATGTTCTTCATGCAACACTTCTCCCAAGTGTTGTTGCTCCAACAACTCTAGAAACAAAAAAATCTCCCAACTAACCTCCCTGTTGGGCTAGAAACATCCTCTTATGCTGAAGCTTCCTCTGCCATTGACAAGTGCTCCCTCTGTGACCTCTGAGCTGCTACAACACTCCATGCATCTTGCACTGTTGCACACCTCTCTGTGCCATCCTTCATTGGTGCAACACTCTTGTGCATCTCACATTGTTGCAGCCTGCTAGCTCTGTGCTGTCTTGGGATTCCTACACTGTAGCTCTCTCCACCGTCCCACTCAACCAGTCCTGCTACTCCTCATCGAGGCTCTCGTAGCAAGGTCTAATTAAAGAGGTTGGGTACCTCAATGATCTTGCCCCTATTCTAGCCTTCTTGGGACTGTCACTCCACATCGCCCCACCTCCGACCTGGAGGTATGCATGCATGTGATCCCTCTACCCAGTAGGCTTGAAATTTCCCCCTACTGAAGGTCTCTGCATGAGTGGATGCCTCCACTCAGACTCCTCTTGGTTTCTCCAGTTATGGCTACTCCACAACCTCCTGAAGTTTCTTCACCAATTGTGGCTCCTCCACAATTGTCTGAGACTTCTTCTGGCGCTGCATGTTGAGAGGTAATTTACTCTCCCTCTCAACCACCAAGTCTCCATTAGTTGCCTTTCTCCTCAAGGCTTTGCATGCATCTTGAACCTCAAGAGCATATAGGTTCTGGACTCGTGAACTGATCTGCTTCACCTGTCTCGTGGTGATGTGTTGAAGGAAAACCTTTCCCTTACTGAAGACTACATCATAGCCTTTGTCTTCTAGCATTATGGTTGAAACCAAATTTCTCTTCAGTACTGGTACATACTTGACATCGGTCAAGGTAATGTGAGCTCCATGTTCCCTCTGAAAAAAATCGTGCCTACACCTGAGACACTATACTTTTCATCATCACCCATCGCTATGAATATCTAGAGATATTTATCCTCCAAGGTACTGAACAAACTCTTATCGCCGGTCATGTGGAAAGAAGTTCCACTGTCAAGAAACTAACCACATCCCACCATGGATGAAACCATGCATGTGAAGAGGGTGAAATCCAACTCGAACAGTGAGGCCAATGCCTCACCTTTAGATCCTTCCTTGGATCCCATATTGGATTTCTTCAGTGGACAATTTGTAGCAAAATGGCCCACCTCATGACAACTAAAGCATCACACTTTCGATTTGTCAAACTTCTTCCTACCATGGGAAGAACTGGATTCAGGATGAGAATCCTTCTCCTTCCCTTTCTTCATATTACTCGCTAAGGCACAATTTTCTTCATCCTCCTTGGATGATGAAGATCCATCTCTGGTGTTTCTTCTTATCTCCTCCTGCATTAGATTTGATTAAAGTTATTCCCAATCTGGCAATTTTTCTCTTCCATTAACCAAGTCTTGGTAGCTATGTGAGCTCATAGGAAGACCGAGGAGTGTAAGACTCACCATGTCATCATTGGCTGTCATGATCCCTACACTTCCAAGCTCATCCCTGCAAGTGGTGAGCTTGTTCAGATATGTCGAGATCATGTCTCCCTTTTCAGACTTGATTTTTTGAAGCTTGTCTTTCAGTGCTAGCTTCCTCTGATCATTGTTGTTATGATATAGATCTTTCAATGTTTTCCACATGGAAAAAGGTGTCTCCTTCCTATGGAGGCTCGAGACAATGTGGTATCGAACTCCCTCTAGGAGGATTCTCCTTGCTCTAGCCACACATTTCTTCCATTCCGCCAATTTTGTAGCATCATCTGCTGCCAACTTGGGGACTTCTTGATCAGTGAAGTCCTTTAGACCATTATCCTCTAATACTGCTTCCATGCGATCCTTCTAGGATATATAATTTGAGCTGCCATCAAGGGCATACTCGAGTCTTAAATCATTGAACACCATTGGTGAAATTGAGATGTGATAAGAACTCGATTTATATATTGAGGAACCTTAAACTTTGAACTTCTCCCTTCTTTGTATAATGTTCTTCACTTTGATCACCTTTTCTCCAATACCATGTAGAATTTCCCATTGTAGATCAATAGATTATGCAATATACTAAAGCAAAATACCAGATCTACTTCTACAACAAACTTGCGGAAGCTTAATCGATTTTGAGCAAGATCAAATAGAACACATATAATTGAGAATGACAAAGCAATCACACATGAACATAGAAGAATACTCTGCGGAAAGCCTCAACTAAAAACCCCAATCTCTGTATTATCATACAAGTGGAAATATGTCTGGATTACACAAAGCTTTAGCTCATAAGCTATCTAGCTCTTAGTACAATCCTACAATGCTGCTCATAGACTGAATAGACACAACATATGCCTTCCTCTAGTCCTCCAAGCCTCCTATTTCCTTGCGCAGTTTCTCCTAGGTCCTTAAGCTACCACCTGTGTGTAATAATCCCTCACACACTGCTCTGACCTCTGAAATAACTGCACAAACCTGAAGGAGATAATTCCTTCTGCATGGATGAGTTTCCTATATAGGAAAATTCCTCCAACTGATAGTAAACTATCCCTTCCTTTGATATCAACTGGGTCTCTGACTCAACTTAAATGCATGAGTTATTTATGAGAGAATATTCAGTTATCTGAAGTGCAGCAGTTACATGCATGCATGCATTAACTAATTGAACTCACAATTAATTCCACAAATTGTTGGAACTAATATAGCTGGACTTAACTCAGATAACTGAGCTAACTAATTACAACTCAAAGTACAACTCATCGTGATCTCCTTTAATCAAGGGATAACTTCCTCAATCAATGGAGAAACTGTTGCATGTCTTCACATAGACTTCATGTTTGATTTTCTACAACTAATTAACTCAAGATGAATTAATTAATTATTTTACAAATAGCTCCTAAGATCAAATTCAAATTTTACTTCTAAATTTTAGTTCAAGGACTAGCTAAAATTGGAATCTATCTCGAAATACTATTTATAACAATGTTATTTTTAGCATTTCCATTTTTCATTCCTTGTTGCTATGTCCAACACTAGTACCTGAAATTCTATTTATAGCAATGCTATTTTTAGCATTTCTTGTTGCCATTTTCAACGCGCTTAAACCCCTAGACTAGTAGCTAAGTCTAGAAAAACAATGCAAAGCATTCTCTACTTTTTCTATGACCAATAAATTAAATAAGAGGTAAATAAGCCTACCTGAACCTTTCACTTACTCCTTATCTCCCTTGACCAATTCAGTCGCTTCTTTTGCTTACTTAATCCACTTGAAGAGTACCTGCACACAGACATAAGACAAAAACTGATCAAAGCATATGATAATGATCTATTGATTAAACATAGTATGGAATCAAGTAGATAGTACACATATGAAAGCATCAATGAATAACACAAGCATATGGAAAAATCTTTGAACACTTTATTAGTAAAAGGAAGAGTTACAACCCAATTTGCTTGATTCAGCATCACTCCTCCAGTTCAATCCCATCCTCTCCTCATAAAAAGCAAGACATTCTGACATCATTACAATACTTGAAATCAACTCAAGTCTCATACTAACAACATCTCCCTATAATTCAATGATTTCTAGCCCCTGATCACTTAGATGAGTGGTCTTTTTGTAGGTGAATGAAGGAAGTTATGCCATAAATGGTGATAATGAATGCCCTCCTAAACTTAGGATTTAGTTCCATGGAGGAAGGGATAAAGGGATTAATGTTCCTTAACTCCCTACCTCATCCAAATTCGAGCCCAAAGGAGTAGATGAGCTTGGGAAACTTCTAGATGCATCTAATGGATAAGAATATTCCCAAACCCTAATGTAATTTTGCTCAAATTCACGCAGCGTAGGCCAAAGAGGGTTCAAGTGCACCACATAACACCCTAGTAGTGTACTGGACTGCACTGCAGCGCACCCTAATGAAGGCCTACCTGTGCTGATCTTCTTAGAGGCAGTTTTTGGATGATTTCAGTCATGGAACTTCTTGGGAAGCTAGGCATTCTGATGGTTGACTTCTTTAGGGCATGTAACAACTGAATTAGGGTTTTATGGGCCCTAATAGTACTGATATGTAAGTCGGGGTTGATGTGCCCAAATGGATCTATAATAGTTTCCCCCTAAAGCATGAATTTGTAAATATGTATGTCAAGTGAAATGATTTATCATGTGGAGAGGAGGTTTCGAAGTGAAAGGTGACTTACATCAATTACAATACTTATATCATGATAATCATCATTTTTCCTCATGAACTCGCTGAGGGAAGGCATACCCATGCTCAACTTATCAACTTTCTTTACATGTACAAATATAGTCGTCTACAGATATAGACCCATGAATGGATAACTATGAATGTAAGGCAATTGTACATTAGATTTAGTACTCCTGAAAATATCGTAGCCTAGATGGATGAAACTAGATATGGGGTCTTGAATCTCGTTCAATCTTTTACTCAAGTACAAGTCTAACCATGCAAATAGATGATCTAAAGTCAGACATGGGAAGACATCGTCTGATTACCAACCAATGATGTAAGCCGTTAATAGACGCAAGAGGAATCACTGATAATGATAATGATCCTCAAGGTACTACAATACATTTCGCATGGTGTGAATAAATGATTTGATGTCGAATACCATACAAAGTATTTCGGTTGAAGGTTGGTGATGTCAACCTATCATCGGAAGTGAGAAACTTGCCATTGATGTATGCAAGCCTCAAGGTATTGAAGGGGTGTTTCTAAGTCAACTTCTTCGATAATGTGTTGATGTCGACAAGAAGCGACTCATAGCAGGAGGGACTTGATGTATCCCACATCAATGAATGAAATGAGGTAAATGATTTTGGAGATGAAAAATCAACTGATGACAGAAAGTTCAGGAATGGCGGTCATGAAAATTAAGGTTTATGGTATTGTAAAGGATGAAGTTTGAACTGAATGACTTCTCTTGAACATGTCGGCGACACTAATATGGATGGTAGTATTGACCCAAAACAAAGTAATGGATGGTATGATAGACCAATGGTGTGATAACCATCAAGCTGAATGACCCAACCCACATAGTCATAGTGATGAGGTGAAAGTGTCATGTTCAAGAGCGACTTGCTACCATAAAGTGTTTTCCCCTTTTTCCAATTTTCCCCAGTCATTGCTGACCAATACCTCTTTATTTTTAATCAAGCTTGAGGAGGATAACATATGCTTGTTGTATAATTCCACCCTTCAGGTGAATCCATCGCTATTTGATGCTTTAACGAGTCTGGTGAAGGTGAAACTCGGTCTTGTCTAGATGGACAAGTTTGTCGCTATTTGATGTTTTTAACGAGTTTAATGACAAAGATAACTCAGTCCTTTTCATGTTTAGAGAGTTTGAAAAGGGATGAAAAGAAAACTCCACAAGTTCTTTTCGTAAATTAATCTCTCAAGTCCGAAAAAGTGCAAAATAATACAAGAGAGATATCGTTTCCAATCCTTTAACGAGTTGGAAAGGACAAGCGCTCGACAATATTTTCATGGAAAGTTGACCCTTTGCCTTTTTCCTCGGTTGTTTCTTCCTCCCCTTATTCCTCTTTGCCTAGTGAAAGTATTGATACTAGTAACTAGGTGGCTAAGAAGAAAATGAAAGGGAAGAAGAAGAAGAAGAAGCAAATTCAGCAGAAGGGCAATCAAGCAACCATTGCTTTGAATGCAACATCTGATGAGAAACCATCCATCAAGCCTCACAAAGTTTGATATCCATGAAAAATGTTTGCGGGAGACCATCTTCTTCGAAATTTTCCTGATATGCCTCAAATCTTAGAATAATGGTCTTCTCGTTCACATCATCATGTGTCATCAACTTCTGGAGATCATGCTGGTGACACACCATGAACTAGTGGTAGTAAAGTTCATGGAAAGAAGGGTAAAGTTAAGTTTCCCTGTAGGTTATGTGAAGAGAATCACCCCATTCACCTTTGTCCCTATCTGGATGAAGCCAAAAAAGTGTTGGATAACTGTCCTGCTTCAACGCAGCGACTTCCATCTGGTTACAGGAAACTATCCCTAAATCCTTCACTAGTTGATGAATTGACTGACCAAAATCAACCGTCGATCGAACCCACTCTCTCTGAAAGTGAATCCTATGAGTTCATACCTGACCCAAATCAACAGGTAGGTAACAGTTGACTTGATTTCACCTTCATCTAATCGTACCTTTCCCAAAGAGAGTGAATATGATACCACTCAGGTTCTTTTTGTTTCTTCAGATTCTAATGAGCTTGGGGGTAATCCTCCTGTTCCATCAAGATAGGAGGAATATCCTCAAGTTCTCGTAACTCAAGGGGTTAATTCTACCATTCTTACAGTACCCCCTCCAAGTAGTCTGGTCACTTCCTTTGATTGGAATCAACTGGCTAGATTCTGTCTTCCTTCTTATGTGCCTTTCCAGATCACAGTACAAGTTTGTAATATGATTGTATATGGCACTATTATAGATGAAGGTGCATCTGTGAGTATCCTTTCCTCAACTGCTTGGCAAGCGCTTGGTTAACCTCGACTTGTGCTAGTTACCCATAATCTATTGCCTTTTAACAGAGGAACCAGTCAACAACTAGGGATCCTCCCTCAGTTAACCATTACTTTGGGAGGAAAAATTGTTTATCTGAACGTGATGGTAGTCCCAGGCCCTTTATATTATAACTTACTACTTGGGCGTGACTATGCTTATGACATGGGAGCTATTGTTTCAACACTTTTTCGAGTGATTTGTTTCCCACATGAAGGCAGAATTGTCACCGTTGACCAACTTTCATTTCCCGGTCCAAATATGGCTCCTAGTCAACCATCTTCCCTAAATGGTCCTTTTTTACCAATGGTATCATCCCCGCCACGGGTTAATTATGTGGCAACCCATTCCATACCTACATCAAATGATGACCAATTCATTGATGTTGTACAACATGTACTGGGGGCATTGGAACCAGATCTCTCCTTCATGACATCTTATGAGTCGTGAAACAAGGAATTAGAGAAGAGTTCCTTATCTTGTGTCAAGCTCTTTAAAAAATGAAACAAGGAGTATGAGCAAAGTTCATTGTCTTGTGTCAACTTCGTTAAAAAATGAAACAAGGGTCTATGAGGATAGTTCTTTTACTGTGTCAACCTTGTTAAAAAATGAAACAGGTCCATGAGGATAGTTCTTTTACTATGTCAACCTCGTTAAAAAATGAAACAGGTCCATGAGGAGAGTTCCTTGTCTTGTGTCAACCTCATTAAAAAATGAAACCAAGGAGTATGAGGATAGTTCTTTTATTGTGTCAACCTCATTAAAAAATGAAAAAAAGAATATGAGGATAGTTATTTTACTGTGTCAACCTCACTAAAAAATGAAACAAGATCCCAAGTTCCAAGTCGAGTATTTGATTAGATCTCATAAAATCACAGTTGATTCTATTCACTTGATCTCGTAAATGAACCTTCATTCCATCCACTTGATAGCCTTGAGTAGTCTACTTAGGTGAATGTAATGAAGCTTGGGTGCATGCACCTAATGGTAAAGTTAAGTTTCCTTGTAGGTTATGTGAATGGAATCACCCCATTCACCTTTGTCCCTATCTGGACGAAGCCAAAAACGTGTTGGATAATCATCCTGCTTCACCGCAATGACTTCCATCTGGTTACATAAGACTCTCCCTTTCATCATGCTGGGGGCATGTATACCAATCTCAAGCATAGTTCTTTGTTTCAAGCTTGTGTAAAAACGAAACTGCATCCAAGCATAGTTTTTCATTTTAAGATTGTATAAAAATGAAACTGAATTCAAGCATAGTTTTTCATTTCAAGCTTGTGTAAACATGAAACTGAATCCAAGCATAGCTCCCTATGGTTCAAGCTTATGTAAAAATGAACCCATTTCCATTTTAACCCTTGTGATTGCCATTCTATCGGCCTCTTTAGTCAGATGAGCCTTGGTTGTTTTCATCCCATAACCACCATCCCTTTGGCCAATCGTACGCTTTCTCTTGGTTGTTTTACCCTTTTTGAGGAATAGTTGCAATGAGTGGTCTTATTAGCCAGCCTCTTCACATAAATCAACATGTTTTGAGAAGTTCCAATATCACCAGAACCAATTGCTACCCTAGACACCACTCGTTCCTCAAAATGGAGTCCTCTTTAAGCTCTTTTCAGACTCTCTAAACGTGAAAAGATTGTCAAGAGCTTGTCCTTTCCAGCTCATTAAAGGATTGGAAACGATATCTCTCTTGTATTATTTTACGCTTTTTCGAACTTGAGAGATTAATTTACGAAAAAGAACTTGTGGAGTTTTCTTTTCATCCCTTTTCAAACTCTCTAAACATGAAAAGGACCTAGTTATCTTTGTTGTTGAACTCGTTAAAAACATCAAATAGTGACAAACTTGTCCATCTAGACAAGACCGAGTTTCACCTTCACTAGACTCGTTAAAGCATCAAATATCCAATGAAAATCCTTAGCTAGTAGGGATAGAGAAATCAGATCTTTGACAAAAAGCAAAGAGCATATCTAATGCAATTTCCCTAGCTATTCTTATCAAGCATTCACAAACTTTAATATGCACAATGCATGTATTTCTTTTCAATTTCCCTTAATGTGAATGAACAAAAAGGAAAACTAATGCACAATCGATCAATAAACTCTTTCCATAAAAATGACAATTTTGCAACAATTTCTTTTCAAGGAAAGGAAGACTTTATGAGACTTTCGTTTTCAAAGAAATGAGGAATTACGACACTTTCAATGAAAAGACTAATCATATCCACATATCAATCAATCGACCTTTCATGAATGAAGACTTTACGACAATTCAATTTTCGAAGGAAAAGACGATTTTACGACACTTTCTTTCGACAAATATCAATCAACCAAAACACCAACTTTCGAAAATAGATTGAAAATGACAAATTAACTAAATAAGAAACATTTATCAATCATAGTCTAAGTAGGGCCAATTAAGGAGATGAAAACCTATTTTCAGAGACATGACATCCATTTACAATAAGCAAACAAGCAATTAGAATAATTTTGGCAAAATATTTAATTCCAAGGGTGGGAATCTGACCCTAGGAAGATAAACGCAGGCCAAAGAGGGAGTAATTGCACTGCAGTGCACTGTCTCTAATTGGAGAGTGCATTGCAACACACTTTCTCTAAGGCTAGCCTGCGCTGATTCCTGTGAGGCCACTCAAGAGTCATCTAACCTCAAAATTTGATTCAAAAGGATGAATTACAACAAGTAAAGTATGTCAAGGTGTCTAAGGAGGTGAATTAGCTACTAGGTTGGATAATCGATCCCAAACAGGGTCGCCAATTTGTTTTGGGAAGTTTTAGTGTTTACGGATAAAAGCTTAAACCCCTAGACTAATAGCTAAGTCTAGAACAACAGTGCAAAGCATTCTCTACTTTTTCTATGACCAATAGATTAAATAAGAGGTAAAGAAGCCTACCTGAAGCTTTCGCTTACTCCTTATCTCCCTTGACCAATTCCATTGCTCCTTGACATACTTAATCCGCTTGAAGAGTACTTGCACACAGACAAAAGACAAAAATTGATCAAAGCATATGATAATGATCTATTGATTAAACATAGTATGGAATCAAGTACATAGTACACATATGAAAGCATCAATGAATAACACAAGCATATGGAAAAGTATTTGAACACTTTATTAGTAAAAGGAAGAGTTAAAACCCAATTTACTTGATTCAACATCACTCCTCTAGTTCAATCCCATCCTTTCCTCATAACAAGCAAGACATTCTGACATCGTTACAATACTTGAAATCAACTCAAGTCTCATACTAACAACATCTCCCTATAATTCAATGATTTCTAGCCCCTAATCACTTAGATGAGTGGTCTTTTTGTAGGTGAATGAAGGAAGTTATGCCATAAATGGTGATAATGAATTCCCTCCCAAACTTAGGATTTAGTTCTATGGAGGAAGGGATAAAGGGATTGATGTTCCTTAACTCCCTACCTCATCCAAATTCGAGCCCAAAGGAGTAGATAAACTTGGGAAACTTCTAGATCCATCCAATGGATAAGAATATTCCCAAACCCCAATGCAATTTCACTCAAATTTGCCCAGTGCAAGCCAAAGAGGGCTCAAGTGCACTTCATAGCACCCTAGCAGTGTACTGGACTGCACTACAATGCACCCTAATGAAGGCCTGCCTGCATTGATCTTCTTAGAGGCAGTTTTTGGATGATTTCAGTCATGGAACTTCTTGGGAAGCTAGGCATTATGATGGTTGACTTCTTTAGGGCATGTAACAACTGAATTAAGGTTTTATGGGCCGTAATAGTACTGATCTATAAGTTGGGGTTGAAGTGCCTAAATGGATCTGTAACAAAGACCTAGAAAGTTATGGAGCTCTGTCAGAGTCATTAGGGCTGGCCAATCCCGAATGACCTAGATCTTGGCTAGATCCACATGCACCCCCCATTCATCAATAATTTATCCTAGACACTGAACCTGGGTCATGCCAAAAGTGCATTTCTCCAAATTGGCACATATCTTGTGTTGCCGTAGTGTTTGGAGAACCTATCGGATGTGGTGGACGTGCTCTTCCCAACTCTGGCTGAAGATCAGGATGTCATCCAAGTATAACACTTCAAATGAGTTTGTGAATGGCCACAAGATGTCATCCATCAGCCTCATGAAGGTTGCAGGAGCACTCGTCAACCCAAAAGGCATAACCAATATTTCGAAAAGGCCCTCCTCGGCTTTGAATGCAGTCTTCCACACATCAGAGGGTTCAATTGGTACCTGGTGATATCCGAACTTCAAGTCGATTATGTTTTCCTGCTTGAGTTGGTCCAGAAGGTCATCAATCCATGGAATTGGGTACCTATTCCGGACAATAATCCTGTTTAGTGATCGATAGTCAATACAGAGTCTCCAAGTCCCTTCCTTCTTCTGTACGAACACGATCGAGATCCCACAGGGTGATGAACTCAGTTGGATGTGACATTTCTGCAACAAATTTTAAATCTGCCTCTTGATTTCATCGTTCTCCATAATGAAGTGCCAATAGATTGGTCCATTAGGAAACAATGCACCTGGGGTCAGATCAATAAAGTGCTTAACCTGACAATGCAGAGGCACCCCTGCGGTGGAGGTGAAGATATCCTCATACCCCTCCACGATGTTGTCCATCTGTTGTTGTCATTCGGAGGGGCCCTATCTAGAGGTTGTGGCCACCGTCTTCTTCTTTCCCGAAGGGTGTATCATTAGGAAAACAAAATTCCTATTTTTGGAAATGAATTTATTGCATTGTTTTGCAGTAACCGTAGAGATGGCGGTAGGCAGTGCTACCTCTGGTATCCTGCACAACTTATTTCCCAAGGTAACAATAACAACATGAGGCCTTGACTCATACAAAACATGTCACTTCCACAAGTATGGTTGGCCTAATAATACATCACAAACATCAAGGGGAGCAACGTCACATAATATCTCATCTGTAAAGGGCTTGATACTATATGGAAGGCGACATTGTTGGCTCACGTGAAGATCCCATCCTTGGTGAAGCCACTCGATGGTGTATGGTTGTGGGTGTGTTGTGGTTGGTAAGCCTAGCTACTTCACGACCTCTGCTACAATGAGATTCTTTTGGCTCACACCATCGACAATGAACTGTAGCAGGGAACCCTTTACCCACATCTGGGAGTGGAAAAGATGCTCCTCCTCCTTTGGATCTTCGGGTTCCTCCTAGATCTTCATGGTTGCGATGATGTGTTGGGCTCTGGATCCATAATATGCTTCCCTTTATCGTTCCCCTTGTTGGGTTCTAACTTAGAGTCGAAACATGCATCTAATTCTGAAGCCTTTAGCTCGAGCACTAGTCAGTGCTTGGCTCGGCACTCACTTTTGTTGTGAGTCGAGCTATTATGGAACTCACACCACTTTCCCGTGTCCTTCTTCGGCTTCACAGTGTTTTCCTTTTCTTGTGGCTTTGGTGGGTTTTCTTGGGTCGTCCTGCCTTAGCTTTGTCCCTTTTTATGCAGTTTTGTGGCACCTTTCCCTTGCTTCAGATTTGCAGAATCAAAGTCTCACTTCTTCTGTTTAAAATTTTGCTCAATCTTGATGGCGTATCGGTACGCCATGCCGAGTGAAGAGATGTCCAGGAACTCCATCTCATCCTAGATGTATCTGTGTAGGCAGCCGTGGTACTTGAGTACCAAATGTTTGTCAGAATCCTTGACACCAAACTTTGTGCGAAGGGTATGAAAAACATTGGTAAAATCTTAAACATCTTGGTCCCTTCCTTGCCGCAGCGTGGTCCACTTTATGTATTTGTCCCCATAGCTCCTGACAGGGTAGTACTTCTCCTTGATAGTGTCCCAAAATGAATTCCTTGTGGGAGTGACTAAAAATAGTGAGGTCGTACTTTCATCCTTCTGCTCACAATAGTTTTCCCATGAGTCCTTGAAGATCTTGTTGTCCTTGATTCACTAATAATCCTTGGTCGCCCACAGCGAAGCGTACTTCGCTGCTTCTGGAAAGTTCGACACAACCGAGGGGAATTGACTGTCTTTTGGTAGCTCCCAGGATACCAGCACAATAGACAGCAAGATCCACGCATAGTGGAAGGTCTTGCTGAGCTTCTATACCTCACAACAGTTTGGAAGGAACTCACCGCAGAGATAACACACCCAATTAAATTGGACTCCTTCAGCACATTGGGCTACAAGAGCAACAACTGGTGCTGATACTTCATCTACATGACACTTCCTCATAACGTTTCCTGCCAAAATCTGTGTGGCCACGTTGACGGCAGGGTCACAGATACTCAAGATGGCATAGTCTCACGACTTCATTATGAGCTTGAATTTCTCCTTCATGGCCTCCATGAGGGCCTACTTGCCACCTTTTCTACCAAACATCATGGCCATATTTTCCCTTGTGTAGGGAAACCACGTGATCCTGAAATGAACATATGCATGGCTATCAATCGCAAACCGCGGTTGTCACCTACTGTGTTTGCCAACCTACAAGGGTACACTGATTTCAAGGCAGACTTTCACTGTGTGTCAATCAAGGCATGGAAGGACCCTACGCAGACATGGTATGACTTGCCTTTCTTGGCAACCGATGATGCAATTGATGCAGTACTAGATCGTTGGCCAGCAGAGTGGCACACTACATCAGACTTGGCGGTTGGGGTGAGCAAGTCCATTGCGCAACGCAAAAAGGAGGAGGCCAAGCTCAAGATGGCATAGCTGGCTAAGAAGAGGAAGAAGGAGGCCATTGAGAAGGCCCAGGCAGAGCACAATTCTTTCAAGAAAACAAGAAATTTGTCAGGAAAAATAGAGCATGGCTCTAATAAAGGCACAAGGTTGCCTTCACCCGAAATAGAGGAAGAAATGGACAAGAAAACAAGCAGCATGGTGCGGACTCGCAGACGACGTCGGACCGCATCAAGGGTCCATGGGAGCAACAGAAAGTGGGGTCAAGGAAGAAATTTAAGGCCACTAAGGTGTCACTGGACCCAATCACTCTCATAGAGGGCACTTTTCATGACATTGGAGACACGGTGTGGGATGTCCCTGCGGAGGCATTACAACAATTTGAGCAGTAATAGTAGCTACTATTGGGGGCCATTCAGATAGGTCTACAAGAATTGTGAACCCGTGCATCACAGGTTGGCACGGTGTCTACTAGCCTCACTATCGGTACTTCAGAAGATGCTAAGATGCTACGAGTGATGGTCTCCCGAGCGATAGTGCTTCCAGATGGAGCACTGACCACAAAGAATGAAGTTAACAGGCCCACTATCAGTGCCCTCAAGGGAGTGGGGTTGAACTTGGCAGTGCTCCCTAGGAAGGTGCTCCACCTATTGTAGGATGGAGTGATCATGGAGCTAAGGGCCCACGAACACCGCGCTTTGCAGGTGATTAGTGAGCATAGTATTAATAATGAACAGATGGACTTACAACGAGACTCTGCCATCACAATCGTAACCAAGGTAACCAAATGAAACAAGCATATATTTCAGGTCATGGAGGAGGCATGTTGAATGGTCCTAGAGTTGGCCATTCCTGAGGAAGAGCCGGTCAAGGTGTGCATCTATAAGCTTGCTACAGGGGTGTGTGACACTCACATAGAGATGGCTAGGGTTTAGCTAGAGATGAACTTACAGTTTGTAGATCTATAGTTGAAGGCCTAGCCTTCAAATTTGCCAAAAGTAAAGGAGCAGTGTGCAACTGTTGTCATAGAGGCACTAACAGCAGTAGATAGTGCAGTAGCAGATTGCACACAACTTTTTGAACAATTGTTTGAGGTCCTAAAAGCCTACAGGAGGATGCTAATGTACAATGGCTGGAGACAGAGGCAGAGAACTACAACAATGGTATGATGAAGTAAAAGGTACAATGTGAACCATCGCTCTCATGCAGAGACTGGCGACGCTGAAAGAGGCCAAACAATTGAAAGAACAGGTAGATGTAATGCAGCACAAGGAGGTAGTGCTGAAGGCACGATTGAAACCCTAGTTGGATGAGGCTTATTCAGTCATGAAATCTATTGAAGGCAAGCTTTCTAATCTGCAAGCTACTCAGTAGAAGCTTCAAGCCGACAATTCAGGACCAGCGACCAAGAAGTTGGTCGAAGAAGTGAAGCAGGCGGCTGCATAGTGTGCTTCCAAGGTTTCTGTCTTACAAGTCAAGCTGGGAGGTCTTCGGGCCAAGATCTCTGTGCCCGTAGAGTGACTTGAGGGTGAGTCACCATGTTTGTGTTGGGGACCTGTTGGGAACGGGTTCCCCCAAGGATAGGTTTGGGGCTAAAAGCCCATGTTTTGGGACAATTTTGTAATAATGTTGTAAAGTCTCCTTATTTTGTGTTCGCGAAGCGTGAAGGTGTCAAGAGTCATAAAGGGTTGTTTGCCCTTATTTTGTAAAGTGTAAAGTTAGTTGCAAAGATCCACCCATGGTTCGTGGACCATGGGATTGCATAAAAAGGAGCTAACTAAGTAAGCTCTAAGTAGTTAGTGGTAGAAACATTTTGGAGTCTTGGTAGAGAAGCCTAAGTGATTTGGGTCTTAGTGTAGGTAGAGGTTTTGCAGTTGAGTGCGTAGAGGCCTAAGTTGGAAGTCCGCAGCTGAGTGCACGGACCCTTGTAGCTGTGTGCACAGGGCGGTAAGAGTCTGTATGAAAATGAAGATATCAATAAAGGGAAGTATTATGAAAATTCTCTGTATTTATTTCCTGTTACTGCATTTGGTTATATTGCATTTTGGGTTTAATTTACAATGTTTATTTGATGCATGAATATATGTGATTATATTGGTTAATTGAACAGAAGTAAGAATATCAGTTTATGTGACACTAACTATGATTGTTTAGTAAGATAGGTAAAACATTTAAGGTAACTTGGGAGCCTATACAATACATTGTCATACCAGCGCGAAAGTACCTGGATCGTAGGTTAAGGCTGCGTGAAGATCAATCATACACCTTCACGGAGGCACTGAAGGGTGGAATATAGGGGTATACTGATAGAGCCCTAAATATTAGTGACCTGCATGAAAGTAGGAGTAGAGGGTATAAACCAACATCACGACCATCTCATAGTGCGGAAAATTGGTTGCAGCATCCCTCCATACTGTTTCAGTGAGACTTTGGTCTGTGCTCTACGAGCTGATGCCGAAAGGGCCAATAGTGTAGGGATTTGTTTGGCTAACTAATGCTAAGCTTGGGTCAGGGCCCACAAAGCCAACAATAAGGAAGGGAAAACTAAGATGTGGCTAATCCTACTCCTAACCTAATAGCTAGAAGGTTAGGGTCACATAAAATGAAATTTCCAATGAAGCCACCATGATTGTTCCTGACCTACATCCACAAAGATATGAATGATTAAAACAGATAAAGGTGATGTGTAGCACAAGATATAAAGACTTGAAAAACTTGCACAAGGGACGTAATCCCTTTCCTGTGTAAGAAAGACTTGTCACAACCACTACTTTTACCCAATCCACATGTTTACCTCTTTGATGGATACTGCTGTTCAACAAACCTTGAAAGCCTCTTGTGAGTGTGTCCTCATTTAGACTGAGCTTCTTATCAAGCGTGAGGAAGGAATGAAACTTGCTGCCTGCAATAAATCTTGGCAAGTAAGATTGTTCCAGCCATTCAACAGTTGGATTGTAAAATTCATGATGGCCATCTTGAAAGCCTCGTGATCTTTGAAAGGATGAATTTTTTATTTGAGAGACAAGATCATGATGGGAATATTGTATGGGAAGATGAATCTGATCATTCTTAGTAGTCATGGAAATGTAGTGAGGACCTACCATAACCATCAGTGAAGGTTGAAGTGCCTCACTTGCTTGACGAAAATCTCAAGAGAGAGATTCTAAACAATGAAGATTAGGGAGCGTGAAGAAACTGTCATTGGATGTGCTGATGGGAAAATGATAAGATGAATGAAAATCACGCAAGATAGAGAATTGGTCAGATGGGCTGATTGAAACATTAGATTCCCAGTTTGTAATGAATATAGAAAAATCATTTGAACAATCTTGTGAATGCTTTGATTCGAACCAAGTTGGTTGTGAGCTTGATATGACATACCGCTTTCCTGCAATTGGTGACCAACTGTGCAAGCATCATGGTCATCACAAGAATTTAAAATGGATCCTAGCACCGTGAATACACGAAACAAGTTGAGTCATGGCGATTGGAGAGGAATTTTATTTGTTTGAGATCTTATGCGTTCATCACCACCCAGTGATATTTCTGGTGTGGCAAGAGGACATATTTGTAGTACAAGGTCCATAAGAAAACTGAGGAGCTAAGCATTACGGAGGAAATTCGATAATTATGATTCTTAGAAAACATAGTCTTTGAGATGAGCAACTTCACAATCCCATGATGTCATAAGTGATGTACATCCACAACTTGAGTTTGATGTAAGACATTTCATGAAGACAAATGAATTGCAATAGATTCATGAATTCAGACATACATGAAATTTTGAAAATTTGAAAGATCACACCCGGAATACTAAACATTTTTACATGGGAATAAACATCGACTGAAACCATGCAGATAGACAGATTGTGCAGGACAAACCAAATCCGATTTGGTTATAGGGGCTTAATAGAGTCACGAAGTCCTGACATAACCATCAACGAATGTTGAAGTGCCTCGACTCCCTAACACATCCCGAAATTTTCCAGAGTTGTAGAATCGCATTTTGAAGCTTGAACCAGATCATGCATGGCTTGAGTGTGGTTGTTGTTTCAAAACTTCTCTCTAGATGGAAGCGATCTCTGTCACAGGTTTCACCATATTTTTCAGCTTCAACAACAATTAGATTGCTCAATTGAAGAGGTTCTTCTAATGGTACATCCAAAGATAAATGAATTGGTGAGCTCGCTTGAGAAAACTAATTTGAAAAACTGTCTTCTTGCAAAAGAAGGGATGACAAGGAATGGGAAGGATACTCAATGATTAGATTGTTTTCAATTTTATCATGGACAACCTCACCGCCTTGTGTTAATTAGGGAGATAACTCATCAGATGAAGATGAAAGAGAACATTGAGTATCTCCACTGCATGTAGATGCATTGCGAATGGTAGAACGCAAGGTAAAGTGAGGTGAAGAGGAAGTTTCAATATGGACATCTTCTTTGACAGAAGCAGATTCCATATCTGACTTAGAGTCTTCATGAGGAACTGAAATATCACATGATATGATTGGGTGTTCATCACAACATATGGAAGCATGGGAGTGATTATTGCCTAAGGCTGGGGGTTGATCGAAAGAATTGATTGGACTAGATTTTCCACCAAGATTAGTAGATTGAGAATCGTTCAAGAATAGAAATTCATTATTTTAATGTAGACAATTTTGAAACATAGAGGAATAATTCATAGTGTTCTCACCTTCCATATCTTCTACCTGTGTAATGTGAATACCTTGCACCTGAACACACTTTGGTCCAACAGTTTCAGAATCAAGAGGATGTGAAAAAATGGATGGTGAAGAAGATTGATAAAGCGAGGCATGGTACAAGGATTCATGATGTGGAGAATATATAGGAGGATATAAATCTGGATCAGTCTTGAGATTAGAGTTGTGAACACTAACATCCTCTTGTATAATGGAGGAGTAAGTCTTCGTTGTAGGCTTCTTGAGACATTTTGGAGTTTACTCCATTGAAGCGGGAGATGAATGAGAAAGATGGGCTGGGGACTTGCTTCATAGATTTCTTAGCTTTATGATTACTAAAAGGGGGCACCCACATCGGGACCAGAAAATAAGGAGGAGAAGGAACAAATGGGGTGGTGGGCTCCTCATATGCAATCTAAGGTGCCTCATGATCCGCAAGAGTTAAGGAGGAAGGGAAATCAGGAGGTTTAAGCTCACCTATAAGGAGACATGAACTAAGTGTTTAAAATATTTTTTCAAGAAATGTGAGTTCAATTTTTTTCAAGAATTTTGCAACAGAGGTGAAGGAACTGATAGAAAAAAATCCTCAAATGATTCATCAGGCTTCATTCTTAATGAAGAATTATTTCACAAACATATTGGTGTTCATACTTATTGAAGGCTTTACACAACATCTTAGTAAGTTTAGCGAGAGAATGAATAGAGGAAATGGGTAATGTATGACACCATTGTTTAGCACGACCTTCAAATATTTTCCTTGGCTCTAGCTATGAACACATGAGAGTGTTATGGTGGTATCTCGAAACGTCAAGGTAAGTGTGCCTAGTGAGTGCGTAATGTAACCGTGTCAAGGTTATCTTACTGCAAAAGGGGGAAAAAAGTGACCCTATAAGTGATAGGTAATAGTACCACTAAGGAAGAGACACATGTGAACCGAGAATGGTATGTCTAGCATCTAGCGGAATAGTCCATAATGGATGCAATAGTCATTACAACCAAATTACATTGGAAGTGATGAGCGCCAGTATTGCAGCAAGGATGATGCAAATCCTGGGCTACCGACTTTACTTATCAACCCAAGGTTCGTACAAACTTGGAGGTGACAGTGCTATATGCATAAGTAAAAGTGAAGGCCCTCCCTGTTGTCACTATTCATCTGGCGAGAGACCCCAACGTTTCCAAGATAGACTTCTATAGAGTCAGAAGAAGCTTGATTCTTTGATGTAAGAAGAGAAAATCTACTGTAAGAGAGCTATTCTATTGTAGAAATGAAGAAAACAACAGGTAATGCTAAATCACACCATATCCTAATTCACCATTTAAACAACTATGCTAAGTAAAATTGCTAAATCAACACTAACCTAATGCTACTATCTAAGTTGTAGAAGTAAAGAGCATCAAACCATACTAAGGTGTAAGAAAGGAAACTAAACTAATTTTTTTTTCAAGCAGAAGAGCAATCAAAGATCGAAATCAGTGAAAGCAGGACGTAATGAAGCAGTAACACACGGGAACTGTTGGATTAGTCGGATCAATGAACAGGATTAATTGAAGATGAGATGGAAGATGAGCAGCAAATATCTTATCACAGGCGATTACATTAATAGATGGATGAATCGATCAATAAATAGGATTAATGGAAGATGAGTGGTGAGATCTTATCGCGTAGATTGAGTGAATGGATGGATGAACAAGATTAATGGAAGATGAGCGGCGGAGATCTTATTGCACGAGATTGACTGAATAGATGGATGGACAGGGTTAACGGAAGATGAGTAGCGAAGATCTTATCACAGGAGATTAAGTTAATAAATGGACGAACAAGATTAACGGAGGATGAGAGGCGGAGATCTTATCGCGGTAAAAACATGCGGAATGATGGAGCAAGTTTTCGTAGGTGGTAAGTAGTTTCTCGCGCACCCTCAAAGTTGTAAGTTGTATTTCAAATTTTCATGTGATTAGCATATGTGAGTGACACGTAGCACGGGAAAACCACTTTTCTCGCATGCTCTTGGGAGGATATAGGCCGTGCAAGAATTCATGCGAGATTGCACGATAGTCGTTGGATCATGCGAGATTGATCAACGGTGGAGATCGGCCAAGCTAGTTGGCCATCGGGTGACGCGATAGCCATTGGATCAAGGGCATGAAAGATCGATGATGGAGATTTGGAGCACATAAAGTAGGTGGAAGAATTCATGATAGTCGTTGGATCAAGTTGGACAGATCAACGATGGATATCTGGAGTGGATAAAGTCAAGTGTTGAAATGAATCAGACAATGATTAGTCAGGTTTGTTGTGGATCAGATGGTAAGGAAATCTACGAGTATAATCTGATCAAGATGTGTTTTATTAGCTTCCACTTAAGCATTTCGTGCTGAAGGAAATGAGCATAGGAGCAAAAAGTCATGGAAAAAGACGACAATGAAATGAACCTCGTACTGAATCAAGACAACAAACATCATGCAAGAACTCCTGGCTAACTTGCTAATTGAAAGAAGGCACAAATGGAAGAAAACTAAAACATAACCAATCTACACTACACTGTTGTAATGGGAATGTAGCTACTTAAGCAAATGATCAATTAAACCACGAATCTACGTTAGCATACATGTGCAATAAAGAGGAGCCTTAGCTGCTAGGGTTGGGCCCTAACCCAAGAGCTTCAACCCTCCATGTTAACTCAATGCTGACTCAAAACAAAACTCATTCTTATTATAAAAAACAATGGATTACACCAAAAACTATCACAAGTCTTGTAGCTTGAAAATAGAGTAAAGTTTTACAATCAAAATTTCTGAATCCTACTGATGTCCTAGGCCTCTCTACTTATACAACTAAAGTCTCCAACGACTTCTTTAAAATTAGGGAGGTCAGGCTCCCAAACTTGAGATAAACTGGTGCTTTGACTTTCACTTGCTCGGCTGCCTTCTAATCCTCATGATTTGGCTGTTTTCACTCCAAGCTAATGGAGGAATATTCAAATGGATGGGTAGTAAATGAGGAGGATTTTCCTCCTATAATTTCTCTCCCTTGTCCCATTCGAGTTTTGACCATGGTCTTTGCCAAAATTCCTTGCTCTTACCCTTAAATCCTGCATTAAATGCACATTAGACCACAAAGAAAAATATCCAACTCTAACTCATCTCATGAAAAAAATATAATCAAAAGTATGCAATAAGTTGTGAGAATAGTTGGTTTGACTTAGTTAGGAGGTGAATTAAGCCCCATATAATTACCTAATGATGAGGCTCATCATCACCCCCTACTGAAAGTGTTTCTCATCCTCTGAGCAACTTAGTCAATGTCCATGTCCTTCATGGCTCTGGTAGCCTCTCTGACATCCCATGCCTCTCCCGTGTTCTCTTTTTCTTGTTCATAGAACCCTGATTTCCTTTCTACTTCTTCCTACTGCCTCTTTTCCTCTTCTTCTTTTCTCCCTTCTGGCATCCCTAGGAGTAGTGGTGGACTGAGTTTTAGGCCTATCCAATTGACCTTCAACCTTTGCATTGATTTCTTATACATAGGTGTCCTGTTGAGTGCCTCTCTCAACCTTTGAGGGGAGTGATATTGTCTGGTCTTCAAGCTATGTGGTAGTGTGTTCCATATCCTTAAGCAAGCATGTATACTATCATCTCCTAGCAGCCTAAACATATCGTCAAAATGTGAAATTGCTTGTTCTTGGGTAGCAATATATCTAGGTGCCAGCTGAGGATCATTTGCAATTAGATTATGGGTGCTGATTAGGGCCATGGGATTTAATTGTTCATCTCTAATGAAAATAGGTTCATTTATCTCTCTGGCCAATATTGTTTTCATCTCTACAACCCTTGACTCCTCATGGTTCATCCATGATGCCAAAGCCATTAATTGTAGAACTCCTAGCTCAGCATTAGGATCCCAAACATTCATGACTGTGAGGGCCATGTTGTGCAAGTAAAAGTCAGCCATTTTGGCCCTATCCTCTAGTGTACTTTGATCACAAAGATCAATATAATATCTGTAGTCTTGAAATGAAATGATGCCCCTTTGTCCTAGTGTTTTAATATGAAATTGCAGCCATTATTCTCCGAGGTAAAGAGCATAGGATTTGGCTGGCATCCTACACTAGATGGCCTCCAAGGAGAGGCTGGCCATACATGCTAGTTGGTTTTCCCTTTCCTGCAGCTATCCTCTCAGCCATGCATTTTCCCTCCCAAGTTTATCTCTCACTATTGCTTCTTTGACCCTTATGCCACTTAGCTCTTTGCCCATTTCCTTGAGCTTTGTTTCAATGCCTTCTTCCTTTATGTTTTTCTTATCTTCTTCCTCTTGCTATTCTTTCTCATCTCCATTAGTTTCTTCCTTAGTTTCCTCCTCTGTTTCAACATCATCCTCATTCTCTTCTCCTGCTTCATTGTGTTCCCGTGTATTAGTTTTTTATTCATCCATCTCATGCCTATCTAGCTCAGTATCTTCTTCTTTTTGTTTTGCCTCCTCCTCACTGACAGAAGGACTAACATTATAGGTGTGGTTTTGATGTCATCCTCTGATGGTAAGTCTCTGAAGACTGACCATGTTATAGGGATCCGGAGGTTTTGGAGGGCATCCTCAATGAGGATCTTGATCAACCCATGGATGTTATGGGAATTCCCTTCCTTTACTTTGTTGCTGGAGTCTATGAGTGATTGCATCAAGAAATAGGGTATGTTGATTCTTTGGTGCACTGGTGTTTCTACCCCAAATCTTAATTCTTCAAGCATCTTAAAATGGTAGCCATAAACAACACTGTATCTATGGAATGGTAGATGATGTGACGAGGTACATTGAATGAGGTGGACGATAATGAATGAGAGTGGTGGATGACATGGAGGAGATGAGATGGAGTGGAGCGATTGGGGTGGCCGGCTGTGGGGGTAGGGAGTGTACGAGATGTTCATCAGGCTTGAACCCCCCCCGTAGAAATCTCAGGCTGTAGATCTCGGTCAAACACCTTGATGTTATGGTCAACTGTGGGGGTTGAGCTTGAGTTATAACTCGTGCTCTTTTCTCCCCCACAGAGCACTTTATCTTCCTCTCGAAGCCACTCTGACTTAAATCTTGTGCTATCGCTCGAACTTTAATATGGGTCAGGGCCCCACCTTACATTGGATTTGAATGCCATAAAAAATAAATCATTGTTTTCAGACTCTTACCTTCTCTTTTGATTTTAAAAATAATTTCCTTTTTGCCACCTGACTGTTTGCTTTGTCAAAGGTGGCCAAGTTAATTGGCCACCTTTTCACCTATAAACCAACTACCTCATAACCCTTATAACGTTTGATCAAATTATGCATATGAGTGAGTGAGTGGGATACTTACCTATGGTCTCGATTCCATGCTGCAGTTGTCGACGATCAGAGGTGCTGTGTTGTTTATTTGTTGCATGGTCATTCTTCTTTCTCCTCTGATGTTAGCTGTCTGCTGTCTGCTATCTACTGTCTGTTGTCTCGAGCTCCTGGATCACCCTAGTGAAGACCTGTACCTAATGATTGATATTCTATGGGATAGGCTGCTACATGACCTAACCAATCTACCATTCACCCTTGGATTGCTCCTTGTAGGTTTTTGGGGGATCCTGTAGGAATACAGGGGATCCTGTAGAAAACATAGTCTTCACCTAAATAGAAGCAATGGAGTGAAAAAATAATGGAATTGATGGAGAGATGCATGGTAAGGAGTGGAGGAGATGAATATATGTGAGGCAGGGTTCCCTTTGGATCCTCTCTTTTCTCTTTGATTGTCTTTCTCGCCCACCTGCAAATAACAATTATGTCTTTTTCTCTTTTTCCTTTTTTTTGAAAAACACCTAGGCTACTTCAAAGAGGTTTTCACCCTATATGTTTTCCCTAGGCTCCTCAAGGAAGGTTTTCACCCAGGGATCTTCTTATTCTTTTTTCTATTTTTTTTCATCGTTGGGCCGCTTCATGAGGTTTTCAACCCAACGATGGGACTCAGGTGCCTCATGGAGGTTTTCACCTGAATCCTTATTATTTTTTTTTTCTCTTTTTATTTTTATTTTTCAGTGACCTGATGAGAGATGAGCTAGAACTTGCTCCACCATCATCACATTCTTATTGATATTGTCGATGAACTCTTGTTTTGATAAAGGCATCTTGTACATTTTCAGTCGATGTCCATTAACAAGCAATGGAATGGCTTCTTCATCTATAGTTTTGATTTGCATTGAACCATTATCATGGCATCTTTCCACCACATAAGGTCTGAGCCATATTGTCCTTAGCTTTCCCTTGAAGTATTTATACCTAGAATCATATAACAATGCCCAATCGCCCTCTTGAAATTGCTTCTCCTTAATATGTCTATCATGCTAGATCTTCCTCTGAGGCTGAATTATCTTTGTATGTAGGAGGGCCTACATTCTGAATTCATCCAAGCCATTCAAATGGAATAATATTTCTTTCTATGCATGACTGAGATCCAAATCTAGTTGTGCTACCATCCTCAATGTGTTATATTCAAACTAAATGGACAACAAAGCATTTTTCCCATAGACCATCTCATAGGGTGTAAATCCAGTGGTGGTCTTACATGTTGTATTATAGGCCTAGGTGGCCTCAAATAGTCTCTCTGCCCAATCCTTCCTGCTCCTTCTTACTACCTTGGTTAAGATGCTCTCCAGTGCCCTATTGATCACCTCCACTTGCCCATTAACTTGTGGATGATAAGGAGTGGAGGTCCTATGCTTGATTTTGTGATGGATGAGAAGTTCTTCAATCATGTTGGAGGTAAACTCATTGCCTTGGTCTGTGACTAACTCTCTAGGGTACCCAAATTTGTAGAATACATTCTCCCTTAGGAACTCAACCACCTTATCTTCTGTCGCTACCTTAATCACCTTGGTTTCATCCCACTTAGTCAAATAATTAGTGCACACAATAATGTATTGTTTTCGCTTTGAAGGAGGTTTGATAGGCCCAATGAAGTCCATGCCCCACTCATCAAATGGTTCAAAAGTCACTTGAGGTTGTAGGGGCATTTCATCTCTTGGAGTAGGATTTCCCATCCTCTAGCACCGATCATACTGACTAATGTACTTTTTCACATATTGATGAAGAGTGGGCCAATAATAGCCTACTTGTAACACTTTGAATGTTCTCCTCTTTGATACGAAGTGACCTCCACAAGGCCCATCATGACAGGTCAGAAGGATGTCAAAAACTTCCTATTCCCTTACACACCTTCTCAAGATTTGATCTAGGCCAAGTTTGAAAAGATTGCCCCAATCCAGGTGAAGGGGGTGATTTTCCTAACTATCTTGCTCTTTTCTTTGGAGGGCAAGTTTGGTGGGAACTGCTTTGATACCAAATAGTTTTCTATATCAGTAAACCATGGGGAGAGAACTAAAATAGCAAAAAAATGCTCGTTTGGTAACTGGTCATCCACCATTCCTTCTTCACCTACAGGTAGATTCATCCTAGATAGAAAGTCTGCAACAACATTTTCCTTACCAGGCTTATCAACAATAGTTAGATCAATCTGCTGTAATAAAAGCAACCATTTTATAATTCTAGCATTCACATCTCATTTGTTTATTAAATATTTGATTACAGCATGGCCAGCATGCAAAAATGTTTGGTAGCCTGTAATTTAATGCCTAAATTTGTTTAATGAATGCACAACAACCAGGAGTTACTTTTTTATCACAGTATAATTTAGCTAAGCCTTTGACAGGTTCTTACTGATAAAATAGATGGCATAGGAAAATTTCTCTTCTACCTGACCTAAGGCTGCTCCTATAGCTTTGTGTGAGGTATCAACATGAATATGAAAAGGGAGGGCCCCGTTTGGGCCATGAGGAATTGGTGCAGTGGTCAACTTACCCTTTAAAATGTCTAAGGCCTCTTGATAGCTTTTTGACCATATAAACTCTGAATCTTTGTCCAAAAACACAAATAAAGGAGAGGCCAACTTGTTGAAATCCTTTATGAACCTTCGGTAGTATCCAGCTAACCCCAAGAAACTCCTGACATCCCTCTGCTTTTGAGGAGGTGGGACCTTTTAGATGATTTTTATTTTGTTTGGGTCCACCTGTAGTCCTTGTTGAGATAATGAATGACCTAGCATGGTCCCTTCAGTCATTAAGAATTCACATTTTTTCGGACTAATAGATAGGTTCATTTCAATGCATTTGAGAAATACTTTGCCTAGGTTAGCCAGGGCTTCTTGAAAATCACAGCCATAAGGTGTAAAGTCATACATATAAATTTCCACCGAATCATGTACTAATTCGGAAAAAATACTCAATACTGCTCTCTGGAAAGTGGCAAGAGCATTGCATAGGCCAAAAGGAAGGACCTTATAGGAAAAAGTACCCCAAGGATAGGTGAATGTGATCTTATCCTAGTCCTCTGGGCAGATTTGGATTTGGTTGTACCCACTGAATCCATCTAGGAAAGAAGAAAACTTCTTCCCTGCTAGGTCATCTAGCACTTGGTCAATGAAGGGTAGGGGAAAATGATCCTTCTTTGTGGCTTTGTTAAACTTCCTGTAATCGACACAAATCCTCCACTTCCCATTTTTCTTGGGAACTAACACTAAAGGAGAGAGCGACTCACTGTCAGAGATAGGGTAAATGAATCCTGCATCTAGTAGTTTTTGCAGTTCTTCTTTGACTATATCTTTAAGAGCTAGATTCATTCTCCTTTGTGGTTGTCAGACCAGCTTACAACATTCTTTGATGTATATGTGGTGAGTACACACTAAGGGGTGTACTCCCTTCATTTCCTTGTAACTCCAAGCGAAAGCTTCTAGGTTTTCTCTCAACACATTGCATAGCCTTTCCTCTTTAAGAGTAGAAAGAGATGGATTAATTTTCATATTTATCTCTAGGCCGAATTATATAGTTTTGACATGGAGTGGGTTGGAATCGGCCAAGCATAAGTCAATTGGATGATTATTTTGGGTTTCCCTTACTTCTTCTTCTAATTGTAACAAACTAGGAGTTGGACTTTGGAGTAGGTGTTCAATTAAGTCATCCTCATCTTACTGTCCTCCTCCTATGGTTGCTTCCAAAGCATAAAGTTGGGCGGAATAAACCTCATGATCTTCCTCCTCCACCAACCATAAATGTAAATCATGCTCTAGAGAAGGTTGAGTAGGAGGGTATAGGACTAACTGTTTGGACATATGCCCATTCTTGATGGTCATATTTCTATCTCTGCAGCTAATGCAAGCATAGGTTGTGGCCAACCATGGCCTCCCAAGGATGAGAGGGTAACCAGTAAGCTCAGCCTTAGGCTGGAGAACTAGAAAATCTACAGGGTGCTCCCAAGAGTTAATGGAGACCATCACATCCTCCACAATTCCCTCAGGGGTGATTGTGGAATGGTCTGCAAGTTGCAAAACTATTGTGGTCTTCCTTAATGACCCTTGGAGGTTGAGCTTGAGCATGTTATCCTTGGTCATCATATTAATGGAAGCCCCCAGATCAATCAGAGTGTGTGGGACAATGGTGCCATTGATGTGCACATCTACTACAGGGCTTCCACGGTCCAAATATTTTGGACATATTACCTACCCCAGCATTAAGTCAGATAACTTCCCAATGACATTAATGGTAGGGGCATCCCTTTTTCTTCTTCCTAGATGCTTGAAGAATTTCTCCTTAACCAACTTATTGTAAATGGGAACGTTTTTTATTGCATGGAGAAGGGGGATCTTTACACATAGATTTTTCAATTCTCCTAGAAGTTCAAGTTGTTCTGAGGTAGGCTGGAGTGGTTGGGATAATCTCTTAGGAAGGGTGGACTTACTTTAAGGTTTTTTTTTTCTTCTCTTTCTTCCTCAACTTGCATATGTGGAGAGGGAGGTTGGTTATCTAGGAGAATTCTCCCAAATCTTAGGTTGATCTCCTGGATTTCTATAGCATAAGTTAGGTATGATGTCTCTCCACTATATACTTGTTGAGCATGCCTATTGTTTGGGTTCAGATTTGGATGGGAAGGAATCTGGGGTTTCTTGGGTGGAGTAGAGTGTAGGAGTTGTGGTTGGGTAGGTGGTGGAGGCAATAGAGGTGTAGCATTGTTGTATTGGGGCCTCCACCCCTAGAGTGGGGTATTCCCCTGAGGTTGTGGTGGAACATAAGGTTGAAATGATTGGCTGGTTGGTTGGGAATGATACTAAGATGCATAAGACCAAGGAAGGGGTGTAGACTAGGACGGATGAGCAGGGTGTCCCCAAGAAGGTATATCTGTGGTTTGGTTGGGGTTGTAATATGCATGGGATGACCCTTGCATACCCTGCTAGTATGGTCTAGGCCCAGGAGGTCTCCTTTGGTTGATGTAACAAAGCTGCTGAGTGACCGCTTTAGCTCCTTGATATATAGCTTTGAGTCTGGGTAAAGAAGGGCACTTTTTTGTCGAGTGGTTTTCTTCACAGAATGAGCAAATCTCAATGCAGTTCAATGGACATGTTAGCACCTAAATCTGCCTTAGGCTGAAGGAAGGCAAAATTCAGGGTAACCACAAATCATGCTCAGTCTGGTAGCTAGCCCTACCAGAACAGGAGAGGGATCTCTTTGTGTCACGCTCAGTGAATAAATAAACGATATGGTCTGAGTTGACTTACAGTGAATATTGATTTTAGGCTAGGTAAATAAATATGGAAACAAGAACCAATTTTGATAAATGACCAAGTTTTTGGGACATATGGGACCAACAAACAGTATGAGCAAAGAATTTAACACAAAGGCACAGATTACTTCGTGAGGCAAGGCAGGCGGAAAGTCTAGCAATTAAATTTGAAATAATGCGGAATGGAAAGATTGTTTAGGAGGGTGAAAAGGCATAAACACATGAATCCTTTTCAACAGAAGAAGAACACATAACATGAAACTTTCCCAAAGGCAGAGCAATAAACATGAATTCTACCTTATCTTACTTAGAAAATCACTGGAAATGAACATGAATGAACTGTGAAACATAATGAAATACATAGGAAACATAAAGAGAACACATTTGCTACACTCACACCAAATGAATCTCATGAACCAAAGCTGCTCCCTTTCATTAATTCTCTATCAAAATATACAATGAAGAACTGAGTTTCTTTCCCACGGTCTCCCAGAAATTACAACCAATCCTTTGCAAATGGTTTTGCATGCAATAAATAAACTATGCCATTGGGAAATAGAATGACTCACATTTGGGGAGTTTTTCAAATGATTACAAATTGGAAATGGAAAGCCAACCATTAGTTATAGGTGCAGTGTTACAAAAATGACAAATGGCTTGGGTGACTGCTCGCCTTCCTTTGCCACTTGGATAGGAGCCCACCTTTAGTGAAAATACTTTTTAAACATTACGTTAGTTGTTGAGAAAAATATAGTGCAAATGGGCCGGCCCACTTGGAGAAATTCGCGAATCGAAATGTCGTGGAGCGGAAGTGATTTTGGCCTTTTGGTCTATATGCGCCACGCCCAAAGCTATATGCACCGTGTCACTTTGGAGGTGATTTTGTGGTACCTTCTGAAGTCCAAATTGTGCCAAAGTGTGCTTTCTGGAAAGCGCTACCTATCTACTTTCTAACCCAAGTGGAATTTCTGAATTTGGTGCTCATTTGCCTCTCCATAACTTCATTCTCCGAATACTGCTTCCTGTGTGTCAAAATAGGGGCATAGAGGTCATTTTTTGAGTGTTTTTGACCTCCTAGGGACTCAAAACATGCCCAAACTTCTTGTCCATGCACCAACAGTCATATTTTTTCATGCTGAATCCAAAAATGCAAACCATTTGTGATTTAGAGCTCCCAATCCTAAGCGTCGCACCACTGGGAGAAAAACCATGTTTTATGCCCAAAAATTTGTCACGTGACCAAAAGTGCCCCAAATTTTTTGAAATTTGGGCTGGAGATTCTCTATGAAGTGCTATGCTAGGCCATAGAGGCTTCAGCCAGGATTTGAAGCCGATATTGCTCTTTTTTCCTCTTTTGTCTCTTTGTCGCTCTCCCCAATTTCGCCTTCAAACTCCTTATCCGAGCCTTTGAACTCATTTTCTGTGCCCTGTAGTGATAAACCATCTACCTCAATATGGTTTTGTCCTTGTCGGCCTTCTCTAGAAATCTCTCAAGGTGGATGTTGATACGCTCGAGCCAAGACTCTCGGTCATTGTTAATCTCTTGCTCTAATGGAGTGAGCTCAATCCTCCTATGTTGGGCAGCTTGGCGATTCTCGCGTATGTTTTGCAGCTCCATGATCTCATGCTGGTCTTCAAGCTGTTTGTTCCTCTGCTCCAAATACCTGATAATCCACTTAGCCCTCTCCAAATTGAGAGACAAGGCTTGGATCTCCGTTTGCTACTCCTGGATGGTCCTCCTAATTTTGGCACTCTCCACATCTGTATCATCATAATGAATGCGGATGAAGTCAACCTCTTGTTCACCTGATGGCCCCTCATCATGCATGGGCTTCTTGCCCTTGTCCTGTACCTGTGTTTCCGATGTCAGAAGCGAGGCCCCTTCCACCCCGGGTGGAGATAACACTCGCTTTGCTGCTGCAAACAAGTGTCTACTGCCTCCCTGATAGGTGATGAATATAGGCATAGTAGTGGTCTCATGGCACTCATACTGATGAGAAGGACCACCTATCTCATGTTCAACCTCTGATAATACCTGTGAAGTGCTAAAGAGGTCACGAGAGATGAAATCATCCCAAGTAATTCCCTGCAATCCCAACTGATGAACCACCAAAATCTTAATAAGAGAAAAATGATAAATACTGTTAAGTTGCTGCTGAGAGGTCTTGTGCTGCATGAAGGTGTTCATCCTCTCTATGTTCCTGCAAATGAAATATGGGATGTTCATCATCCGTACCCTAGGAAAGTGCATGAGCAACCTAATGTGATAGGCATATAAATGAGAGAACCTCCCCTCACAGCTGAAGTACTTCATGATCAACTTCATGAGTGGAGCATATTCATCTTTCAAATATCAGAATGGAAAGACTCTTTGGAGCTGCCTCAAGAAACTGGCCTTAATGTAAGGCTCATAATGTTGCCGATCAACCTTCTGTTTCTTGTGCCATGGTTCTCCAACATTCGATATGCCGGTTGCTAATAGTACTACTACATTTCCCAAAGGATCTAACTTGCATCTATTCCTATTCATCTCATTGCACCAATAATCATTCATTAATCAAAATTCTCTTGTCATCTTGATTTTGATTTAGACTTAATCTTTCAAATTTTAAGGAAGTTATAAAATAAACCAATTTGCAAATCATGCCATGATTTGGTATTAAAAGTTTTTAACTCTCACCATTGAGTCCCCACCCCCCTTATTTCCATCAAATATACGAGATTCAAAAGTTTTCAAGATTCCTTTTCTATATTTTAGGGGTTGTTGCATACTCTTCCCAAAAAATCTCTATATTCTTGAAATTGATTCTAATCCTACTCTCTACATACTTACTAAACTTGGTGTATATATATTATATATATATATATATATATTATATATATATATATAGATATAGATTCAAGTATAAGAAGCATTATTCCAAGGTGCTTCTACATTTATTTAGTATGTACCTTATATACTATTATCATATCAATTTGAACTTGAAATCTAATGTGTCACTCACTTCATTATTCAAAGACTAAAATTATTTCCATCACAATTTATTATGATAACTTATCACAATTTACTGTCCTTTACGTAATTTTAAAACAAGAAACAGTTCTCAATTACTTAACTTTGGCAAACCTCCACGCTGATGATTTAAACCAATTATTTTATTGTTTCATCAAATTTTTGGTGACTCCCTCAATGAAAATACTTTCAGGGAGGTAGGTTCATTATTTATAACTTTCCCAACAATCCTGAAATTCAAAGTTACCCATACTAGATGGATATTATTGGATTGGACTTGTTTATATGCAAATTACACTACTGACATATAGTATTTTTTTACAAGTGTAATATTTTATTGTTACCTTATGAGTACCATGTTGTGTACTCCATATACTGTATATCATTAACACTATCAATATCCATTGGTTCACTTACCCATGCTTAATTGATAAAAAGGGAGTCTAACCATTTCTTCCAATCACTCAATATAACCTTCAATTGATTCATATTTATACATTGTATTGTGATTATAAACATTTTGTATATCCATTCAATATTTACAATGGTTATCTTTAAGTATGCCCAGTCGGCCTCCTTGGGGATAACAATACACTGTACATTTTCTTTATGTAATACAAGGTCCTCGACCCCTTTTTATTCCCTTTTGTAACTCATATATACACTTTATTTTGTGTATAATTTTTTTTTTTATACAACATACAATGTATTTAACATTTTGATGTTTCACAATGTTGTTGCAACTTCCATCCAAGATTCGAAAGTTTTATTTTATCATCAACGATTTCCTTTGCTCATTCTTTCTACAAGGTTTTTAGTTAACATCAAATAATTACTTTCCAATATATCAGGTATTACAATGAAATGTTACGTGATGTCAATAGTACATTTAACCCCTTTTTCATGATTGTCTCCTTTCTTGAAAAAATCTTTAAGAATATTGATCTTACAAATTATGTATTGAAAATTTCTTTTGTGAAAATTAGCAAAAGGGTCTCACGACTATAATCAAGCAATCATGATATGAATAATCCCAAAGTTTCAAGGTGATTTCACCTACAATACCCCCACCTTCCTTTTCAAACATATCTATTGTTGGTAAAAATACTAAGAGATGGGGGGTGAATCAGTATTTAGACTTTCACAATAATAATTTTCTTTTTCAAACTATACACACTACTTGGAAGTGCCAAATCTGCATGTATATGAACGTTCACCGAAGCAAACCTATGAGTAGATCTGCAAATAATGACTTATAACTTTGCAGCTTTTCAAAACTTCAAATATACCCAAATCATCACATTTAAAGAATAAAACATGTGTTAGCACTCAGAGCTTTCCTATCCATTATTATATCATACAATGATAAGTCATTTCATGTCTGATGATCCTAATCCAACATTGTATCCAAGGGTGCACAAGATCTTTCAGATCTATATCATAACCATAACCCTTACAACACAAAATTTACTTCAATAGAAGTATTCATGAAAAAGCCTTTCACTGGCACATTTAGCCCTTTGATCTTCTCCTCCTTATATACTTAGAACTTTTATTAATACCATGAACCAAAACAACACTTAGAACCTATGGTATTCTTAAACAGGATCAAGTAATCGTTATTCGCTCAATATTGTGATCTAATACCATGGTATGGAACCTTGTTATTCTTTAACCTTAATTTTCCATCCCATAAGCACTTTTCCTTCTGTGAAATTGCATTCATACATATACATGCTTTTTATTCTATGTACCTGCATGGATACGTGACTTGGACTAGGTTCTACAACGTATACAACTTAAAACATTATCTTTCCTCAATTTCTTGATTCTGGTATGATTCCTCTGAACTGTCATGCATTCTGTCATATCTGTAAACACATCATGTTAACTTTCAGCATTATCATTCTTCTGAACTAATTCCATTTCATCAAATAGGTTGTCATCAAGGACATCTCATCAGGTAGGTTTCTATAAACGACAACACTAACAATCTCCATGTATCAAACTTATGATTCTGAGCTATAAACCTTTTACCATCATTTTGTTTCATCATTTTGTTCTTCTGTGCCATTACTTTGTTGCCTCTGAATTGAACCTTTACAATGTGAGTTTCCATCATACATCACTTTATCATTTCTGAACTGACCTAAGGATACTTCTACTTATCATATATGTGGGTTGCCATCAAGGATAAGACATGTACCATAATTCCAACAATCTCCCACTTTGGACTTGATGGAAACCATATTGGTGTTGATCACTTCAATTTGTATAACATGTCATATATATCAAACAACACCAAGTACTCTCCCCTTTGACATCAAGGGAATAGGGAGGACCAAGATATTCTCCCCCTTAGTACATGTTAATATGAACTATACTGTCCATGCTCCCCTTGAGCACATGCAAATTCTGTAGAAATACTTTTCAAAAGAATAACATGACTCTATAACTCAACTATGTGAGTATGACCTTCCTATCACCAATGACTCATACATACATCAATCACCCATCCAAGTGGGGATACATCAAATGTTCATACATGACTAGAAATTGCAATTATTACATCATCCTTGCCACGCATAGTGGGGGTATAAATTACATCATGTGTCCAAAAGGACTCATCCATAATAGAGTATAACAGAAAGAGACATATTATTACACCATAGGTTTTTACATGACCTTTTCATCAAATGACATTAACAAATGAGACCATAGATGAATTCAGTGACCATGATGCCAACAATGCATAATATTTTGAAGTCTAATGCTCCCAATGAACCTGTGCTACCTGTGTATTGTCAACAATTCATGCATCAAGTCATCTTCATCGATTAAATAAAATCAATGAGAAAATCATATCAGCAAACTGTATCCATCAAAAACATGCATGTCAAAAACTTATTTTTAGTCTAACCCACTGTTTTTATGTCAGAAAAACACTTACACTACTTCTGGCACGAAAACTCGTGTATATACGTGACTCTGCTTCATGAAATCAACATATAGAAAACAATCCTCTGATTTTGTACATGTAATTTGAACAAACTAGTTTTAACAGCAAGATGAAACAGAAACAACTCCCAACGTTTTCTGAGATATTCAAATGCTTCTCTGGGAAGAGGTTTGGTAAATATATCAACAACCTGATATTCAGAGGGAACCTACTCTAATTTAACCTTTTTTTCAAGAACTTGTTCTCGTAGAAAGTGGTACTTAATGGGTATGTGCTTGGTCTTGGACTGTGTAACATGATTTTTTGAAATACTAATCTTACTTGTATTGTCACATTGGATGGAGATGGGTGGAGAATAGTTAATTTGAATATCTTGTAATGTTTGCATCATCGAGAGAAGTTGTGTGCAGCAAGATGCAATAGCCACATAATATGCTTCCTCTGTAGATAAGGCAATCGAACTTTGTTTCTTTTTGAACCAAGATACTAATCGTGATCCCATATAAAATGCACCTCCACTAGTGCTTTTTCGGTCATCAACATTTCCAGCCCAATCCACATCTACATATTCATGAAGGGTGAGATCTGTATCTTTAGGATACCATAGACCAAAGTCTTAAGTTACTTGGAGATATTTGAATATTATTTTTATTGTCTGAAGATGTGATTCCTTCGTATTGGCTTGGAATATTCCAACAATTCCTACTGCATGCATGATATCTGGTCTAGTACCTGTTAGATAAAGTAGAATTCCAATCAGATCTGTACTCTGGTTGATTCACTGTAGGAGAATCATCATTAGAGTTGAGACTACATCTAGTTACCATTGGAGTGCATACTAGTTTGTAATCTTCCATTCCATACATCTTCAGAATCTGCTTGAGATATTTAGTTTGTGAGAGAAAGATGTCATCTTTTGTTTGTTGCACTTGTAGACCAAGAAAATAGGCTAGTTCTCCAAGTAAAGACATTTCAAATTCTTGCTGCATAAAAAAAGAAAAATTTTGACCCATAGATTCTTCATTACTGCCAAAGATGATATCATCAACATAAACAACAATAATGATCTATTTATCATTCTCAATTTTTGTATATAAGTTGTTGTCTATGGATCCTTTTTTGAAGCCTTATTGTTGAAGATATTTGTCAAGACAATAATACCATACACTTGGAGCTTGTTTCAATCCATATAAATCCTTTTTGAGTTTTCATACGAGCTTTGCATCATTTCCCAGAATGAATCCTTCTTCTTCTATATCTCCATTAAGAAATGTAGATTTTACATCCATTTGATAAACATTGAATTTTCAAAAACATGAAAGAGCAAGAAATATTCTTATGGCTTCAAGTCTAGCTATAGGTGGAAAAGTTTCTTCAAATTCTATACCTTCTTATTGTGCATACCCTTTAAAAACAATCCTTTCTTTATTCCTAATTACCTCTCCATTTTCATTCAACTTATTCTTGAATATCCATTTTGTCCCTATTACATTTTTATCATGAGGTCTAGGAAGTAATTCCCAAGTATCATCCTTTTCAATTTGGTCAATTTCTTCATCCATGGCCTTAACCCAACATTCATATTTGTTAGCTTCATTTATATTTTGTGGTTCTATGGAGGATAATAAGGCTAGGTAACTAGGAGATCTGACAAGATTTCTTCTTGTTTGTACTCCACACCCTTTTTCTCCTAGAATTTGAGATTCTGGATGATTCTTTTGAACATACCTGGATGGAGACTTTTCCCTATCAAGTGCATCTTCTTCTGATTTGATACAGGAAAGCATTCACCGTCCTCATTGTTATCACCTTCTTTTGCTGATGTCACATGTTTCGGATTTATGCATGCTTCATCGATTGCAACATCAATGCATTCAACATTTTTTTGAAGTCTCTTATAATAAATTTTTTCTCCTTTACTTCTAGATGAATAACAATAAATATTCCTTCATTTGCTCTGGGTTCAAACTTACCAAGTTTTTCATCAATATTTTTTATCAAACATTTTCTTCCAAAAACTCTAAAGTGTTTTACAGTGGGAAACTTACATACCAAATTTCATATGGAGTTTTATCACTATTTACACGTACATGAGATTTATTGAGAATATGTACTGCAATATGTGTAGGTTCACCCCAGAAGGTGTTAGAAGTTCCAGACCCATCAATCATAGCTCGAGCCATTTGTTGAAATGTTGTAATCATTCTTTTTGCAATGTCATTTTGTTGAGTTCTGGAAACATTGAACTGTCTCTTTATTTCATGTTGTTCACAAAATTCAAATAATATATATGATATTGATTCTCCTCCTACATCATATCTGAGACATTTGACATTTAGATCTAATTCATTTCCAAATAGAGCTTGGGATACCTTAAAATTTTCAAATGCTTCATGTTTATGTTTTAGTTACCCAATCCAGCACATTCTAGATAAATCATAAATGAATAAAATGTAGTATTCTTCTCAACAAGGTGACCTTTTCCTCGTTGGTCCACACAAATCAGTATGAATGAGTTCAAGAGGCTTACTATTGGGTACCAAATCGAGCTATCTTTCTGTCCATTTCTATCATCCTTTTTGACCTTTTTGTACTTATTTACCCATGTTGCTCTGCTAAACTTACAAGGTAAATACCCCTGACCTGTCTAATTGGAATATTTTAGTTAATGAAGTAAATTCACGGAGTCTTATCTATTCGCAACACTAAAACATGTGTTTGACTGCAGCTTGGAGAACAGGAACCCTTGCTTCAGCATCTCGCAACAGATTTGGTAATGGCCAGCCATAAGGAGGTCGCGCAGCTGGAGTCACGATTCCCTGGAACTATTCTTGGGCCTTCTTTATATCTCGATTATTTGGTGTTGGTTTCGTTCCAACTAATGTATATTTTTACATATGTAGTTACCATGTTTCAGGGAGATATGTTATTCTCCCGTGTTGTGTATAAAAGGTAGATTGTTCCTGTAAATGGGGGTTCTCCCATCGATATTGTAATCACCTGCTACAGATTAATAAAGTATCACCTCTTTTGTTGTTCCAATCTTCTCCGGGACTGACGTAGCCCTGATCAGAGAGCTGGGCCCACTTTTTTGATTAGGTGCTGCGTCTTTGTGTGTGTGTTATTTATTAGTTTATGCTTGGTGTTACAGTTCTTTACTGTTTATGATTATTTCTGGAGTTCTATGGTTAATTTAATATTATAGCCATGTTTTGAAACTTAACCGTGAACCCTTGGTTGGAACGGATTGCGCTTTGCCCCTGCATATACCTTACGCGTTACCTTGAAAGGATACACGCCTAGATTGATAAATTAATGTCGAAATAGGGTGAATAAATTATTCACGCCTGAACCCCAACACTTTGGTGCCATTGCCGAGGAGGCTAACAAGGTGCAAATAATAATCCAGACCAACCAGAGGGTCAATCTCTCATCCTGGGGAGAGAATGATTTTTCTCACTCTACTTCAGGTCCTGAGCGTAGGTGTTCTTTCTGCTTCTTTATTTTTTCCTTTCTGTTGATTTTGGGCCATTCTCTTGTCCTAGGGAGGGAGGAGTCTTTTGAAACTCTACTCTAGGTGTTGAGTTAGATTTATTTCTTTTAACCCTTGTGTGTTTTCTTTTTGGGAAACCCTAGCTTTTATCCTGGGGAGGGAGGAGTCTTTTGATGCCCTACTTCAGATTTGGAAGTATTAGGTCTTCCCATGGTTTTTGTTTGCTTCTAGTTCTTGTCTCAAGGAGGGAGGAGTCCTTTGACACCCTGCTCTAGGCCTGAAACCCTAGATTTTTCTTTTTTTAGTTGCCTTTATTTTGGTGAGTTCTTTCATCTTGGGGAAGGAATGGTCCTTTGACACCTTACTCCAAAATTGAAGCATTGTAGGTTCATACCGAGACCTTCCATCATACCAACTTTTGAATGAACAAAGAACCAAATAATAGGGGCAGAGGGAGAGCCCCAAAGAGGGCAGGACCAGATCAGGGAAGAAAAACCTATATCTAGCAGATCATGGCAAAGGATGAATCAGAAGAATCCTCTCACATAGCTGTGAGACCAGGGTCAAGGAGAGTGAAGTTTGAAGGATAGCCAGTAGAGCAACCAGTGCTGTCTACAACATTCTTCGGTAATTCGACACAACAGGTTCCTCTAGTAATGGAAGAAACATCCAACAGTAGACCTGACTAGGAGAATATTGCATTGGTGACAGCAGAGGAAGAAATCGCAAGCAGAACATCAATAGGGTTAGATTGCTCCAGTAAGGTAAAGGAGGTTGTAGTCGAGGGATCAAGCCATCAGGACACGGGAGAAGGAAATGAGGAGATACTTGCATCACCAAGGGACCAAGGAAGTGCTACTAAAGCGAATCGAGTCCCAGTAGTAACGAATCCTTAGCCATCCCCCATAGAGCCTGTTGAAATCCCCAACAACTATTGGAAGATATTTATGGCTCCCACAACCTCCACTATCGATTTTCCGATCGAGGATCTGGGAGCTAGCGCACCTACAAAGCCTATTCCATTGGCAGCCTTACCAAACTTTAATGGGATTGTTTCATAAGACCCCGACACATTTCTATTTGAGTTTGACATAGTGTGTCAGGGGTACGACTACACAACAGATTCCCAGAAGTTAAATATTTTACCTTCTACGTTAAAAGGAACGGCTCTGCGATAGTTCATGGGCCTTGGAGGAAAATCCATTTCCAGATGGGATGATATGCAAACAGCTTTTCTGGAGAAATATCAGGATTACTGTAAATCCCAGAACATCAAGGAGGAACTTTTCAAGGTCACACAGAAAAAAGATGAGAATTTGGAAGATTGTGTGGCAAGGTTCAAGTACACCTTACAGAGGTCAGGTCATTCTAACCTGGATAAGGAAATTTTAAAGATTATCCTCCTTCGATCCTTTCGAGAGAACTTGATGGAACTATTGAACATTGTGGGAGAGGGAGACATCTCTAAGTAGACATTCGAAGCTATTTGCGAATTATGTATTCAGTGCTCGAGGGGGATTGCAAGAAACAGGCTAGGGATCTGCTCAGCAAAGGGGTCTGGTGGGGGTGTTACAAATGAAAAAATCGGAAACCTTCTAGACAACTTAAGGAAAGATATCCTCAATACTCTGTCGACATAGATGGACACTCTGCAAGTAAACAGAAGTAGCTGGAACTGGACAGGACCATGACAATATTTTTCCTAAAGTGCAGAAAGAAGCACCCGAAAAGGGAATGTCCAGTAAACTCCATAGAGGAATGTGCGATCTGTGAGATAAACCATGCAACAAGCTCATGTCCCTCCTTGCCAGGCTTGAAAGCAGTATTTCAAGGAATGGGGGAGGACATGGAGAAACTGTACCTCATGGGATCTAGGAAGCCATGGCAACCTTGACCACCGATGGGAAATCAAGGTATGTACCAAAATCCATCTCAGTATTTCAATAATTGTAACATGAATCCTTAGACCATGCCTTATCCCCCCATGTGGCTGCAATACCAGTTCCCACCTTGGCAGCAATGGAACCCTCAAGCTAGTATGAGCTCTCCATGGGCTCCAACTTGGCGAGGATCCTCTCTTGGACAATTTCCTTAGCAGATGCCACAAAAACAACTCCAACTACCCTCTAGTGTGCTTCCTGGTAATCAACTGTTAGGGTGCCACCCTAACCGCCTTATTTATGTAGTAGGATTGAGTCATAGTAAAGAGTCAATAAAGCCCATATTAATAATTGTAAGTGGTTAACCCGCATTTAATGACGAGACCACAGTTAGTTGCAAATGGGCCATGGTATTAGATAGATGGTATAATAAGAAACATGGTATTGCATGTATGAGTCATATATAAAGGATAGAGACTCCCTGTGAGGATCATCGTGTCTTACTTTGTCATCGAGCTCTACTCTATTGGAGGTTTCCCCCTCGAAGAGGCAAGTGAACATTGCTTTATGAATAATAAAATACTTGCTATTTTTTCTCACTATTCTATGTTCTGGGTATATTTCTTCACATATTCAGTATTTTGGTATCGTCTTGCAGGTTAAGAGCATAACAAGTGGTATCAGAGCTCTTTCCAGGGTAGGTGGGATCTCCATTTCTTAGCATTTTTTTTTTTTGCTAGAGACGTGTTCCGGCGTCTTTAAACCACGGGATTTGTCGTTGAGCGCATAAACCTATGGATCTGGGGAGGCATGCACACAGGAAATACAAGAGGTGGTCACACTTCTTGGACTCCCTTGTAACCCCTGTGGGTACCCCTTCGAGTAGTAGTGCATTAGACAGAACCGTGCATGGACTGTCTTCCAAGTACCCTCTGGGTATATCAGAAGCCCCCTAGCTCCTTTGAAACGTTGCCATAGATAAACCGTCGGCCATCTTGCTGTTACAATACACTGAGAATAGCACTCGGAGAGATTACTCACTCGTACAATAGGGTAGTCGGGTTGTATGGCTAAGGGTACAGTTGATCGTCCTTAGTTAGAGCCCTGAAACATTGGGCCAAGTACTACTGTCAGACCCTTATGTATATTGCGATTTGTAGCACCTGACACTCCTCAAGACCATAGTTCCCTTTTCTATATTAGGAACACACATAATCTCTGCCAGATCAGATCTCATAAGAGGGTTTGTAGCAGTAGCAAACATTAATCTCGCAGTTCTGAGTTAGTAGACTAGCCATTCTGATCTATTAGATCCATCAGATCCACAGCAGCAATCTGTTCCGCTGATCAGAGCTATTCGACTGGCCATTCAAATCTCTTAGATCTGAGTAGTTGTGTGGGGTTCCTATACTGGGGCGTGATTTTCGCAGGACTTTTGGCAGCATTGACATTTTGAGGAATCGGCTACTGCAGTATTCCTAAGCAAGGGGTAAAACTCCGTTAGGAGTTTTCAAAAAAATAAAAACGAAGAGTCTGAGAACCCCCGGAGCGCTTATTGGTGATCTAGCCCATAAGAATCAGGACGACGAGCTGAGAAAGGTGGTACCATTCAATTGTTAGTGAAAAAAATTCGGGCGATCCCAAATTTCAAGTACAATAGATCGGTGCATGGTAACAACTCGAGCTCAAGCTATGGCCAATGAGAAGATCGACAAAATTGAAGAATCCTTGCAAGTAATCCAAGAACAACTTGAAAAACTAACCCATGCACTCTCTAGGGGCAAGGAGGAAGCTTGCGAGGAGGCATATATTGGCAATGGACACAGTGAGGGTGAGTCTAGCCACTCTCTTCACCTCTGGGGAACCCACCAACAATCCCGTCTGCGACCTCCCAAGCTGGATATGCATAAATTTGATGGTTCTCACCCAACCGCATGGGTAGCACAAATGGAGTAGTATTTCAATCTTAATAACATCTTAGATAATGAGAATCAACTTATGGTGGGGAGCATGTACTTGGACAATGAAAGATGGCAATGGTGGGAATGGCATCAATGTAGCAATGGAAGTTTTAGGACTTGGGCCACCTTCAAAAAAGCTCTTACAGAGCGCTTTGACCATGAATCTGCTTTTTTGGGTCATCTCACTAAGATCCGATAGTCTGGCACAGTGGATGAATATGTTACAGCCTTTGAAGCCTTAGCTTTCTGCACTAGGGATCGCCCAGATGCATTCTACGTGGAATGTTTTATCAACGGTCTTAAAGAGGCCATACAAGCCCATGTCCGACTGCACCACCCTCCCACATGGTCGGAGGTTTGCAAGGTAGCTCGTAACGTGGAACGTGCGTTAGCAGCCCAGTCCATTCGCCCAAATTTCACTGCCAAGGGTCGCCCCCAAGAGGCTCACAGCATGACTCAAACACTTAAGGTTCAAAAGGTGTCACCTGTAGAAATGGCTGAAAGAAGAAAGCAAGGATTATGTTACTACTGTGATGAAAAATACTTCCCAGGTCATAAATGCAAGGAGCCCAAATTTTTTCAAATTGATGCCACTGATTACAACTCATTGGAGGAAGCTCCACCACTTGAGGAACCTGAGGAGGTAGAAGAGGACAACCAGAAGGACAATGTCCCTGACAATCCAATTATTTCGCTGCATGCTTTGGCAGGGATTTATTCACCTCAAACTCTCAAAATCAGAGGTTTTATTAAACATCGCCCAGTAGTAGTCTTGATTGATAGTGGAAGCACACATAATTTCATCCATCAAAAAGTCGCGGAAGCAGTGCATTGTTTTGTATGAGCAGTTTCTAACTTTCAAGTCCAAATTGTGGATGGGGGAACAATGAAATGTGAAGGCCGCTGTGAAAATGTCAAACGTCAAATGAGGGATTATCAGTTGAAGACCCACATGTTTGCCATACACATGGGAGAGTGTGACATTGTCCTCGGTGCTGAATGGCTTCGCACTCTTGGGCCAATCACAATGGATTTCCAGGAGTTATGTATGAGCTTTAAGTAAACAACTCCACACATACCTCCGCGGACTCCAGGCAGGAGCTCCCTCTATCATGAGCTCACATAGGATGGAAAAATTGCTAAAAAAGGGCCATCATGGAGTTATAGCTCAATTTAATGCCATCCAGGCTGTCGAACCCAATTCTCTGCCAATTCATCCTGAGATGCAACAGATTTTAAATAACCATCTGCCAGTCTTTGACAAACCTCGTGAGATTCCACTCTCGAGAGGGGAACATGATCATAGCATCACCTTGGTTCCAGGGGCCCAACCACCAAATGTGTGCCTATATAGATATCTGTTCACCCAAAGAATGAAATAGAAAAAATAATCAAGGAACTTTTGGAAGCATGTGTCATTTGTCCCAGCATTAGTCCTTATTCATCACCAGTGGTCATGGTACTCAAGAAAGATGGGGAATGACGGATGTGTCCAGACTTCAGGGCCCTCAATAAGTTGACAGTCAAAGATAAATTTCCCATCCCGGTTGTTGATGATTTGCTAGATGAACTCAATGGGGATCAATTTTTCACTAAGCTATATCTTCGCTCAGGCTACCACCAAATTCGCATGAATTTAGTCGACATTCCAAAGACTGCTTTCAGAACTCATGAAGGCCATTATGAGTTCCTGGTCATGCCATTCGATATTTGTAATGCCCCATCTACTTTTCAGAGCCTTATGAACCACCTTCTCAAACCATATCTCAGGAAATTTATCCTTGTCTTCTTCGATGACATCCTCATATATAGCTGCACTTGGGCGGCCCATCTTCAGCATGTAGATCTGCTCTTGCAACTACTCCGCAAGCATAAATTACTTGTTAAGATGTCCAAGTGTTCTTTTGGCATGGAAGAAGTTGAGTATTTGGGCCACATTGTGGGGTGTGAAGGTGTCAAGGTGGACCCCAAAAAGATCCAAGCAATGCAGGATTGGTCTCAACCTAAGTCCTTGAAAAGCCTGAGAGGATTTTTGGGTCTCACAGGCTATTATTGCAAATTTGTTCACAATTATGGTCGCATTGCAAAGCCCCTCACTAAACTCCTCAAGAAAAATTCATTCTTCTGGAATGATGACGCACAACAGGCATTTACAACTCTAAAAAATGCCATGTGTTCCACTCCAGTCTTAGCACTACCCGATTTCACCAAATTTTTTGTCATTGAATGTGATGCTTCAAGTACGGGTATTGGGGTGATCTTAATGCAGGAAGGTCGACCCTTGGCCTTCACAAGCCAACAACTAAGTGGGAAGAATATGGGACAATCTACCTATGAGAAGGAAATGATGGCCATCTTACATGCAATAGATACCTGGCGACCTTACTTACTGGGGCGACATTTCCAAATCCGTACAGACCATCACAGTCTTAAATATTTTTTGGAGCAATGCCTATCTTCCCCACAACAAAATAAATTGGATCACCAAAATGCTGGGATATGATTATGAGATCATTTACAAGAAAGGGCGCGAAAATAGTGTAGCAGATGCATTATCTCACCAATTTGAGGAGGAAAGTACCCTGCTCGCAATTTCACTTCCCATTCTAGAATGGATTGAAGAGGCTCATAGGGAATGGTTTTCACATCCCTGGCTCTCCCAACTCATTACTCAATTGCAGGCAGATCCAAATTCCACCAAGGGCTACTCGTGGCAGGATGAGATTCTTCGCTACAAGGACAAAGTTGTAATATCACCAACATCCACCGTCAAAAGCCGCATTTTGGCAGAATTGTACTCATCCCCCATTGCAGGACATTCAGGCTTTCAGAAGATGTATGCTCACACTAGAAGATCATTTTTTTGGACAGGCATGAAAAAGGACATCCTTACTTTTGTAGCGGAATGCGATGTTTGTCAATGCCACAAAGGGAGACAGTCAAAGCACTAGGCACATTACAACTGTTGCCCATCCCGACATCAATATGGACGAAGGTTTCTATGGATTTCATTACAGGTCGTCCAAAGTAAGGAAACAAGTCAGTCATCATGGTGGTGGTGGACCGACTTTCTAAGTATTCTCATTTTTGTGCCCTAGCCCACCCATTTACACTGACTTTGGTCACTCAATCTTCATGGATCAGACCTTCAAATTGCATGGCATGCCCACTTCTATTGTGTCTGATCATGACCCGATCTTCACCAGTAATTTTTGGTAGGAACTCTTTAGGCTACAAGGCACCCAACTAAAACTCAGTACTTCCTATCATCCACAAATAAATGGTCAAACTGAAGTCGTCAACAAATGTTTGGAAACCTACCTTAGGTGTTTCACTTTAGAAAAGAAACATCTTTGGGTACAGTGGTTACCTCTAGCTAAATGGTGGTATAACACCAACTATCATGCCACCACTAAAGTGACTCCCTATGAAGCAGTTTATGGTCAACTCCCTCCTTCCCCTACTTCTTATATCAAGGGGTGCTCAAAGGTACAAGCAGTTGATCAACTCCTACAAACCCACACAACCATGCTCGCTCATCTTAGAGAGAATCTTCATCAAGCTCAAAACTGCATGAAGCAACAGGTAGATCAGCATCGCTCAGAGTGCCAATTTTAAGAAGGGTATTAGGTATTTTTGAGGCTACAACCATATAAGCAAACATCACTCAAAGACAAGGGTTGTCAAAAACTATCTCCAAAATTCTACGGTCCATATCAGGTACTTTAGCGCATTGGAGAAGTGGCCTACAAGCTAGCTTTGCCACCCACTGCAAAAATCCATCCTGTTTTCCATGTCTCATGCCTCAAGAAAGTGATTGGGAACAATTGAAGAATTCAAACCAGTCTACCTGAATTGGATGAAGAAGGGTCAATCTGGCTCCAACCTGAACAGGTCCTAGACACACGAGAATGGCACCTGCGTGGCCACATGATCAGGGAAGTCCTAATCAAGTGGAAAGACACCTCTCCGGAAGATGCAACCTGGGAACCAACCACTATTCTTTAGTAGTTTCCACAACTTCAGCCTTGATGACAAGGCTATTCTTAAGGAGGAGAGCATGTTAGGGTCCCACCCTAACCCCCTTATTTATGTAGTAGGATTGAGTCATAGTAAAGAGTCAATAAAGCCCATATTAATAATTGTAAGTGGTTAACCTGCATTTAATGACGGGACCACAGTTAGTTGCAAATGGGCCATGGTATTAGATAGATGGTATAATAAGAACCATGGTATTGATCCATGGTATTGCATGTATGAGTCATATATAAAGGATAGAGACTCCCTGCGAGGAGCATCATGTCTTATTTTGTCATCGAGCTCTGCTCTGTTGGAGGTTGCCCCCTCGAAGAGGCAAGTGAACATTGCTTTCTGAATAATAAAATACTTGCTATTGTTTCTCACTATTCTATGTTCTGGGTATATTTCTTCGCATATTCAGTATTTTGGTATCGTCTTGCAGGTTAAGAGCATAACATCAGCCTACCCGTCCTCGGCTTCCAATGCAACCTAACCCTAACCCTAACAATAAGGGAGCTCATCAAGCTGACGTTCTTAATTTTCCTTCATAGAGTATCTCCACTGTAGAGTTGTATGAAATGGATCTGCGATCAGGGCGAATAGTTAATGTCCAACCTCCTCGAGTTATCATTGAACAACTTGATAGTGAAGGTAAGGAGGCAGAACTAATTAGTAAAGAGCCAAAACAAACTGATAGAAACTAGGTGCCCCCTATGAAACAACATCAATCTGAACTACCTTACCCAGAGAGACTAATTATGAGTAAACCAAGCCCTCAAGCTAAATTTGATTTATTAGGAGAATTGTAGAACTTATTTGTTAAAATTCCCTTGTTACAAGCTATGAAGGATGTGCCAATATATGCAAAGACTCTTAGGGAATATTGTTCGAAGAAGCCTATAAAGAAAACTAAAGATCCCCTCATTATACATGTTATGGGAAAATTATCGAACTTCATGATGGGAAAATCAATGCCGATGAAATATGGAGATCCAGGGAACCCGATTTTGATAGTACAGATTAATGGGGTAGAGATTCCAAATGTGTTGGTAGACCTCGGTGCTGCCATCAATGTCATCACTATTGAAACCATGCATGCGTTAGGTCTTCGCAATTTGAATCATACACCTACAGTATTGGAATTGGTAGATCGATCTACAGTCAAATCTGTAGCGAAGTTGGAAGATGTAACAATTTCAATGGATTCATGGCACTACCCCATAGATTTCCTGGTATTACATACACAATCTTCAGTGGGTGGTCATCCTTTGATTTTGGGTAGACCATGGTTGGCTACTGCAGATGCTTACATTAGGTGTTGTCAAGGAAATATGGTTATTTCAAATGGGCATAAAATGAAGAATTTAGTGCCATATCCACCTTCAGAACCAAATTCACCCATAAAAGCAGTAGGTGGCAAGAAATTTGTATTTATGGTAGAGGCCAAAATGGAAAATAAAGAAGTGAGACTAGTCCTCACTATTAGACAGGCCCTTCAGTTGAAAATGGAATCAGAAGATGATGTAATCACTTCCTTCATGGATGATCCTTGCTCCATTTCAGAGCCAAACTAGCAGATCCTAAAATATATCCTAATCTATGAAACTCAGGAAACTATGGAAACAATAGAAGGATTAGATGAGCCGCCTGTTGATGCACCCCATGAAAGTGTTCAAGTGGAATTAGAACCTGAGAAAACCCTGAATATTAATCCAAACCTGTTGGAATCCTAGAAGAAGCAACTTGTAGATGTTCTTTGGAAACATAAAGAAGCCTTCACCTGGGATTATGAAGACATTAAGGCGATCCCTACCAACTTATGTACCCATCACATGTATATCAAGGAAGATTGTCATCCTATAAGACAACCTGAGAGAAGAATGAACCCTGCATTGAAAAATGTTGTGAAAGAACAGCTTCAGAAATTATTGGATGTAAGTTTTATCTACCCTATCTCAAATAGCCAATGGGTCTCACCGTTAGTAATGGTCACCAAGAAGAATGGTAAATGATGGATCTGCATGGATTATTGAGAGTTAAATAAGGCGATGCAGAAAGATCATTTTCCCTTTCCATTTATTGATCAAGTTTTAGACACATTGGCTGTCAAGACGTTTTTCTCTTTTCTGGATGGGTTTAGTGGATATAACCATATTCAGATTGCTCTTGAGGACCAGGACAAGACCACTTTCACATGCCCCTAGGGAACATTCACATACTGGATCCTTCCTTTTGGCCTGTGTAATGCTCCTGCAACATTCCAAAGGGAAATTATGGGAATCTTCTCTGGCTTGATAGATGACAGTGTTGAAATTTATATGGATGACTTCACTCCATATGGGGACTCATTTTTAGAAGGGCTGAAAAATTTAGAAAAAGTTCTTGAAAGGTGTATACAAGCGTGTGTCTCTCTGAGTACAATAAAATGCCATATGGTGATGGAGGAGGGAATCGTTCTGGGACATTTGCTCTCAGTTGAAGGAATCAAGATGGACCCAGCAAAGGTAAAGGTAATTCTGTACTTCCCAACACCTAAAACACCCACACAGGTACGCAGTTTCATTGGTTGTGCTGATTATTATAGGCATTTTATAAAAAATTTTGCAAAAGTTGCACACCCATTGTTTCAATTACTAACAAAAGATTCAGAATTTGTGTGGTCAGATTACTGTGATGTAGCCTTTATAAAAATTAAATAATTGGTTTGCAGTGCTCCGATCCTTAGAGGACCAGACTAGGCATTACCTTTCCACATTCATACGAATGCCTCTCAAACAACAATTGGTCCAGTATTGGGACAACAAGAGGATAAAGTATCTTACGCAGTCTACTATGTTAGTAAGAATTTGGCTCCTATTGAATTAAACTACACGGTGACTCAGAAAGAGTTCCTTGCTGTAATTTATGCCATCAACAAATTTCGGCACTACATTACCAGGTATCCTACTTTTGTGCATACTGATCATGCCATGATCAGGTATTTAATGAACAAACCTATTACCCCTGGTTGCATTACAATATGGTTGTCGCTACTACAAGAATTTGATATTACTATAGTAGATAAACCAGGGAAGGACAATGTGGTTGTAGATTTCTTATCTAGAATAGAACATGATGGTAAGAATACACCGATTGAAGATAATTTCCCAAATGAGCATCTTTTTGCAGTTTCTGCTAACACTCCGTGGTATGCAGATATTGCTAATTATCTTGTTACAGGAATGGTGCCTTGTCATCTATCATATAGGGAGCAAAGGAAGATCATTCACCAAAGTACCCGATATTCATGGATGGCAGGATATCTCTTCCATACAGGGGTTGACCAGTAGATTCGGCGTTGTGTGGAAGAAGATGATATTTTTGAGATATTAAAGCTGCACACGATGGACCTTGTGGAGGACACTTTGTAGATAAAATAATAGGTGATAAGGTGCTACAAATGGGATATTATTGGCCCTCCATCTTTCATGATGCTCAAGATTATGTTCAGAGGTGTGATAGTTGTAAACGGATGGGACAACCTGGGAAAGCAGATGAAATGCCTCTTCAGCCCCAGATAGTCCTTGAACCATTTGAGAAATGGGCCATCAATTTCATTGGGCCCTTCAACCCACCTTCTCATCAGAAAGCTTACATCCTAGTCTATACTGATTATGTAACTAAATGGGTGGAGGCCAGAGCGGTCAAGAGAGCAACAGAGCAAGTGGTGGCAGACCTTTTTTTTGAAGAAATATTTACCTGGTACGGTACTTCGAGGGAAATTGTATCAGATGGAGGATCACAGTTCACATCTCATATGATAGAAAAGTTGATGCAGAAATATGGGGTCAAACATAGAGTGACAACCCCCTATCATCCCCAGGAGAATGGACAAGTAGAAAGCACAAACAAGGTATTGGAAAATATCTTGACAAAGACAATAGCAAGCCATCACCGGGACTGGGCATAGAAACTTCCAGAAGCTTTATGGGCATATAGAACAACATGGTAGAATACAACTGGGTTTCTCCGTTTGAATTAGTCTTTGGGAAATCCCCCTTGTTTCCGGTGGAATTTGAGATCAGTACACTCAGAGCAGCTCTAGAAGTAGGCCTAGATCTATCAGAAGCACATAAACACCGACTAGAACAACTGAACGAGTTGGACAAGATTCGAGTAGTAGCTATCTAGAAGACTACTATTGTTCAACAATAGAGAATGAAGTGGCATGATAAATTTATCAAAGCTAAGGTGTTTCATGTGGGGGATTGGGCATTACTGTATGACTCCCAATTTAAGGATTTCAAGGGCAAGCTTCACACTCACTAGATGCGTCCATATCAAGTGGACGTAGTGTTCGACAATGGAATGGTTAGACTGATTACAATAGATGAGAATCATACCTCATTCTTAGTAAATGGTCACCATCTAAAACTATACCACCGTCCAACCTCTAAAGATGCCTTTGTCAAATATGTTTCTGCTTTATCTAATTTAATGGTCATTGGAAAAGAGGACACTCTCACTCTATTCTAATATATATATTATATATATATTATATATATATATATATATATATATATATACATATACATACATATACTATTGCTACTTACTTGTTTGTATTTTGCAGGAATAACAAAGAAATATGGCGAGGATAAATGTAACACTCGGTGCTGTTACTCCACTAAGTGTTGTTACTTTACTAAATGTTGTTACTTCGTAACTGCTATTACTCCATAGCAGCAGTTACTCCACTAAGTGTTGTTACTCCACTAAGTGTCGTTATTATGTAACTGTTGTTACTCCATAACTGATGTTACTTGTAGCTGCTATTACTCCACAACTGTTGTGACACTGCCGATGCTGTTACTTCACCAATGCCGTTACTCCGCAATTGCTGTTACTCTATCGGTGCTGTTACTCCACAAATGTTGTTACCCCGCCAGTGCTATTACTCCACAATTGCTGTTACTTCACCAATGTCGTTACTTCGCAATTTTTGTTACTCTGCTGGTCTTGTTACTCCGCAACTACAATTACTCTGCTAGTGCCATTATACTGTAACTGTCGTTACTCCGCTATTGTTGTTACTTCGCTCGTGTCATTACTTGTTGTTGCTATTACTCCCTGTGCTATTACTCATTGTGCTGTTACTCACTGTTGCTGCTATTCAATGTTGTTGTTACTCGCTGTACTGTTAGTCATTGTTGTTGCTACTCCGTCGAACATTTTTTTTGCTACTCCACCATAAGGTAAGTCTGTAGGTACGTCTCCATCAATTTTATGGATTTAGTTAAATATTCCAAAAAGGACATTAAAACGTGCCGTGGACAACCGTCATTAAGTTGGGGGGGGGGTGTCATAATGAATGATGGCGCACCTTGAAAAAGCATTTATGACACACTATCCTCACCTAACCGAATCTAATGATTTTAGTACTCTGTAATAATACCTTTGATGTGTTGGGATGTGTATTCATATGCGTGGAGCCATATCAGTCACGCTCCTAACACGCTGCATTAAATTTATGAAATATCCAATAGCACCACCTTAATCTATCATCATTTTCAAATGTACCAGTACTGTTCATCCATTATCCCCAAAAGTGACCATGACGTTATTTCAGTTGCCAACGGTTTGGAGCCCTGTCACTCTCCCCTGCCAGCCAACTATAGTTGTTGCGTTGATTCCACCTCTGCAGCAATGGGTGGCTGATTTGTGTGACATAAACCTAAGAATACAACAAGAGTTCGGAGCAATCAGGAGGTGTGGCAAGTTTTTGAGAATGCAGGTTGGGATGTTTATCTTGACAAGTTGAGAGGTTCGAATGAAGAAATGATGGTGGAATTTGCATTGAACTTGGGAGAAGGAGGCTCTCGGGTTCGTGGAATTGAGATCCTTGTAACAAAGGAAACCATCGCGGAAGTTAGTGGGCTCCCTCAAGTCAGGAAGCGATGGTTTTTGAGAAGGAATACCCTTCCAAAATTTCCCGAGGCCTTTCTACAAGCAAGCAAAGTTATTACGTAGAAGGGTCAGGGATATGACAAAAAATCACTACCTCATCCATGGGGAAGAGTAGCAAAGTTTGTCATAAAATACATGACGTGCAAAGGAAGATATTCCACCATATTCAAATACCATCTCCGAATACTAGCTCACCTGTGATTTCCACAGGCAGAAGCTTTTTCAATGAATGTGCCCTATTTTCTACTAAGGAGCCTTCACTTAATGGCACATTTGGCTCAGGGGTCGCAACAAGTATTAGCGGTCATCACTCAACACGGGTTGATTCAGCTATTAATAATGAATGCCATCAGATGAATCTCGATCCCATGGGAACTTTCAAGACTCCACAAAGGAAGAAATAGCAGCCGCTATGGCCGCCAGGGTAGATGAGCCTAAAGCCATGGAGGAGGATGCAGAAGATGATGATTATGTTGACCAAGAGGAGCTGGAGGAGATGGAGAAGGAAATCAAAGAACTTGAATATGAGGTGGCTCCCCAAGAGCAAGCTGAAACTATGGAGTTAATGGAAGATATGGGGGTTGACATAGAAAGGCCCACTAGTACCATAGTCAAGGCTGTCCCACAAGAACCAGCCTTGCCCATGGAACTAGCAGAGCAAGTTGAAAATATGGTAACCATGGAGGTAGACCCACAATAGGCGAGAGTGGATGAATTGGTCGATATGGTGACTGAGGGTACCCCACAAGGATCTCCTGCCACCATGGAGCTGATGGATGAGGATAATCCGATTGAAGAGGAGACCATGACCACTCTGACCATAAAACCCATGGAAGAGGAGGAACAGATAAAAGTAGGGCCTGGAGCTGAGAAAACCATGGGACCCATGGAGGAAGCACTGGAAGAACTAGGACATGAGGTTGACACTGACCCATAAGAACCAGTGTCAACTTCGGGACCAAACATTGAAGATTCGTTCCAGTTCTCCTTCTTCTCCTCTATTCGAAGAGGAGAAAGAGTAACTTGTTCCCCTCGGTAGAAAGAAGAAGAATATTTCACCATTCTTGTGGCTTCAAATCTATCACAAAGGCCACAACCATGTGGGGTGGGTGCTACCTAGGCGACAGGCACTTCGAAGCCACGAGAAAAGAGACAAAGGTCCCTGAGGCCGGAGAATCGGAAGGGATCCCAACAGGCACATTAGCAGGAGAGCATCTCTCCAGGGCATCACCGGTTACGGTGAGCGTACATGAAGAGGAAATAGCCGTTGGCGAAGAGGAGGGACCAAGCAAAGTGGTCCCAATGAATGAGCCAATGGAACAACCAGGTGAGAAGGTCGTGAAGCATGAGCTAATTGAAGAAAAGTGGGTAGTGGAGGAAAACCCAACAGTTGGCACAGCAGAAGATGTCTCGAGGGATTTACCTCCAGCTGCTGGAACAGAGGAAGTTAAGTAGGAATGGGTAGAGTTGTGTGAATGGTGAAGACTTCTAGTCAAGCAAAAATATTAGCTGCAGTTTAAGGAGACAATGCGGCTTAAGATGGAAGTCAAGAAATTAAGGAAGTAGGTGCACAAAATGCAGAAATAGATAAAGAAATAACAATGGAAAGCTAAAACGTCCAAGGCTATAGGGGTCGAAGCAGAAACTCAGGTGGACCAAATAGTCACAACATCTGCTGCCACTCAAACAGACTCGGTTGAATGATTGTTTGAAGACCGTGAGTATGCCTTAACGGCCGAAGTGCACACTTGGAAATCTACTACGACCCAATATAAAAATGAGATCAGGAGGACTCAGGAAAGATCCTCCACAACCATATTTGGATATGTGGAGCACATAGATATATGAGATTAAGGCATGCAAAGTAGCAGCTCAAGATGGAGCAGCTGGAAAAGCAAGTGACAGAACTGAAAGCCGATAAGGAGTAGATGCTCAATTTGGTGCAAGAGGTGATGGCATGTTGTCCCCATACTTCTTGTTATTCTTTATTCTTGTATGAATGTTTTCTTTTATTCTGTGTGGAAATCATAAAAAACGAGATTAGCTCTGAGATACAATATGGTGTGAAATTCCTCCGAATAATGGGGAGTCATGGCGTGCCAACTCAACATCTGATGTGTGAGTTTTACCTACATGGGTATCTACTACATCTGGATAGAGATTTCAACCTGGTTCCATATGTAGGGGAAATTCATTTAAGGGCCCTCAGCTCTTATGCTTTCAATCAGATCAATTGGTAGAAGGCTTTTAACACTTTTGAATCCAATCAAGTTACAAAGCCATTTATAGTAAGAGGAGAACATGAGAGGTCAATCACAATGTTCACTAAATACAACACCTTTTTGGGAATTGAGGGGAATAGAGATAGAATGTTGAGGACACAAATATGTTGTCTTGATCTTTGTGTCAAGCAACTAACCACGTTTCATAATGAGGCCCTTGATTGCTATCAGAAAAGGTGGATGATGTCACCTACAACTGTCCGGAACAGGGAATCTTTTGGGGCACCAAATTTTGCACGAGTGCTCCCCAGAGTACCCAGATATGTGGCAAGTGTCAAAACATGTGGGACCCGGTGGATGGGGATCCTATTTCAGTTTCCTATTCTTTGGTTTCCTGTAGAAAATTACACTCCAGCTTATAATGTTCCAACAGATTGGTGGAAGGAAGTTCTCCTTTTGGATGGGTTTAAAGTTCCAGGAATAGAAATGGCCATAGAATATGATCTCGCCCAACTTCATGAAACTTATAGTCTACAGAATCTAGACCTGTGGAGGTGGCAGACTGCATGAGGACATGCAAAAGGCTAGTTGGGGGGAGATGTTGGGTACCAAATCAAGCTATCTTTTTGTCGATTTCTATCATCGTTTTTGACCTTTTTGTATTTATTTACCAATGTTGCTATGCTAAACTTACAAGGTAAATACCCCTGACCTGTCTGATTGGAATATTTAAATTAATGAAGTAAAGTCATGAAATGTTATCTATTCGTAGCTCTAAAACATGTGTTTGACCACAGCTTGGAGAACAGGAACCCTTGCTTCAACATGTCGCATCTGGTAACGGCCAGCCATAAGGAGGCCATGCAGCTGGAGTCACGATTCCCTGGAACTATTCTTGGGCCTTCTTACTATCTCGATTATTTGGTGTTGGTGCCATTCCAACTGATGTATATTTCTGAATATGCGGTGACCATGTTTCAGGGAGATATGTTATTCTCCCACGCTGTGTATAAAAGGTAGATTGCTCCTCTAAATGGGGGTTCTCCCATCGATATTGTAATCACCTGTTATAGATTAATAAAGTATCACCTGTTTTGTTGTTCCAATCTTCTCCGTGACTAACGCAGCGCTGATCAAAGAGCTGGGCCCACTCTTCTGATCAGGTGCTGCGTCTTTGTGTGTGTTATTTATTAGTTTATGCTTGTTGTTACAGTTCTTTACTGTTTATGATTATTTCTATAGTTTTGTGGTTAATTTAATCTTATAGCCATGTTTTGAAACTTAACCGTGAACCCTTGGTCGGAACGGATTGCACTTTGCCACTGCATATACCTTGCGCATTTCCTTGAAAGGATATGCATCCAAATTGATAAATTAATGTCAGAATAGGGTGAATAAATCATTCATACCTGGACCACAGCACTTACTTATTGATCCTTCTTTGACATTGAATTGAACTCTAGGTTCTTACCGAATTGACATGGTTTTTAGATGGTGCTTTATGGGATGATGATATTTGGAAGATCATAAACAACCTTGAGCCTGGATGATTTTCTTATTTGAGAAAAGCTTAGATGTCCCAATATTCTGTGCCATAACTAGTTCTCTACTATTTTTCTTAGATAACATTGTTCTTGACCTCCTTCTAGTATATATATATTTCTTGGAGTTCTTGTACCTTTGATTATGGTATTTCCTATTTCAAGCTCACAAACCACGCCTTCTTTTGATTGAAACACAACTTTATTTCCTTGATCAAACATTTGACTAACAGTCAATAATTTATGCTTTAATCCACCAACATACATAACATTTCCAGATTTAACCTTTTCTTTTAGATAAATAGAACCTTTACCCTTAATGATGACTAGTGTGTCATTTCCAAAAGAGACATTATTTTCCTTCTCTAAAGCATTTTATGGAATGATTTTATATTTATCACCTGTCATGTGTTTTAAGAATTTGTTATCAATGTACCATTGATTTTCTTATCCTTCTACAAACAGAGATATGCCACATCTTTCTGACTGTAATTCCTACTTTTTCCATACCTTGGATTTTGATGATGTTTGCTCCTTTCGATATGTTGGCTGAAATTTTTCTCCTACATTCAGATTCTTCATGATCAAAGTTATTGCAAAATGAACATTCAATTTCATATCCAATAGGTGAATTATAATAGCTCTTCTTTATTCCTATCACACTCCTTTTTTTTCTTGCTTCTCTAGTCATGATAGTTTTGTAAGCAACACATTGAGCAGCCTTATGACCAAAGTTATGGCATGAAAATCATTGTCCATTAAACAAGAAGTTTTTGTGATCATAAAATATTTTGGTATTGTTCACCTTTTGGTTAGTGTTTCTATTGATTTTCACCCTTGTAGTAAAATGAGCATGACTTACCTAGTTTGTACCTTTAGGATTTTTCTAAGGATTGACACATTGTTGACTGGTTTTTGTTTCATCAAGATAGCTTCTAGAGATGGCTAAAGACTTTTCTGGTTGGGATGTTTCTCCAGTGTATCCAAGACCAGTATATATAAGAGGAGAACACTAAACCTTGATGATTTCATCTAAGTTTTTTTATCCTTTAGCAAATCTAAGATTCAGATATTTTGTCTTCTCAAGTTCCTTTCTTAGACTCACTACTTTACACTCTAATTTTTCATTGTTCTTTTCCCTTTCCATGAGTTGATGTGTCAAAGTGTCTATGACTATATTATTTTCTTCCAAGAAAATTTTGAGTTGAGTGATTTCTTTAAGAAAATCTTCTTCTTCTAAGGCATCCATAAACTTATCATTTTCATAAGCCATGAGAAGTTTAATATCCTGATTAGATTCATGTTAATCACTATTAGATAGGCCATCACTATCTTCATAAGTATAATAACTTCTTTAATTAACAAATTGTTTCCTATTACCTTTTTCAAAATCCTTTCCTTTGTCATGGTTATCTTTACGAGGAAATTTAGTAGCATAATGACCAACTCTACCACAAGAAAAAAATTTGAAGGGAAGCTTACCTCTGAGTCTTTTGGAAACCAATTGAAGTTTCTTCACAAATTTTACCTCATCTTCTTATGATATGTATCTTGATTCCTTGAGATCTTCCTTTTCTTTTCCCTTTGCAAAGGCTTTGAAAGAGGCTTATGTGATTTCTGATTGGCCTCATTTCCTCATTTCAAAGTCAATTAAAATTCGATGAAGTTGAACAACAATAACATATTGGAGATCCTTCTTCTCTTCAATGGCAGATACTTTTGACTCAAATTTAGAAGATAGAGATATTAAAATTTTCTCTACTATAGTAGCCTCCTTTACTTATTCACCCAGATTCTTCATATGATTTACAATCTCATCTACTTGTAAAAAGTAACTAGCAATACTTTCATCACTATGCATCTTGAGAGTTTCATATTGAATTATGAGAGTTTGGAGTTTATTAAATTCTACCTGGGAGTCTCCTTCCTAGCTTTAAATGATTTTGTCCCCTATTGCTTTGGCTTTATTGAGAAGCATGACTTTGATGAATTCTGATTCTGATAGACTTCCTAATAATGCATTGATGGCTTTGGCATTGGTTTCTTATGATTTATTTTTGGCTGGATCTATGGGGATCGCTATTGGATATTGGTATCCTCCTTCCACAATTGTGCAAACATAAGCTGCAAGTGACTAAAGAAAGGCCTTGGTTCTTATCTTCCAATATGCTAAGTTATTTTCATTGAAGATTGGTGGTCTGATAGATGTCATTCCTTCTTGATTGCACATCTTGAGAGATCTTCCTTCAAGCGATCAAGCTTCTTCTAAAGGACCTGCTCTGATACCAATTGTTGGGAAAAATACTGAGGGGGGGGGGGGGGGGGGTGAATGAGTATTTAAACTTTCACAATAATAATTTTCTTTTTCAAATTGTATATTCTACTTGGAAGTGTCAAATTTGCGTGTATACGTGCCTTCACCGAGGCAAACCTGGGAATAGATCTGCAAATAATGACTTATAACTTTTAATCTTTTCAAGACTTCTAATATACCCATATCATAGTGGGGGTGAATTAGTATTTAAACTTTCAAAATAATAATTTTCTTTTTCAAATTGTATATTCTACTTGGAAGTGCTAAATTTGTGTGTATACGCGCCTTCACCGAGGCGAACTTGCGAATAGATCTGCAAATAATGACTTATAACTTTTCATCTTTTCAAGACTTCTGATATACCCATATCATAGAATTTAAAGGATGAAAGATGCGTTAGCACTCAAATCTAGCCTATCATTTATCAGATCATACAATGATAAGTCATTTTAGGTCTCATGATCCTGATCAAACATTGTATCCAAGGGTGCACAAGATGTTTCATATCTATATCATAACCATAGCCCTTACAACACAAAATATACTTTAGATAGAAGTATTCATGAAAAACCCTTTCACTTGCACATTTAGCCCTTTGATTCACTCCTCCTTATATACTTAGAACCTCTATCAATACCATGCACCAAAACAACATTTAGAACCTATGGTATTCTTAGACGGATCAAGTAATCATTATTACACTCAATATTGTAGGCTAATACCATGGTATGGACCCTTGGTACTCTTTAACGTTAATTTTCCATCCCATACGCACTTTTCCTTCTATGAAACTGTGTGCATATGTATACGTGCCTTTTATTATGTGTACCTGCGTGTATACACGACTTGGACTAGGTAAAACAATGTATATAGCTTAAAACATTATATTTCCTCAATTTCTTGATTCTGATCTGATTCATCTGAACTGTCATGCATTCTATCATATATGTAAACGCATCCTATTAACTTTTAACCTTATCATTCTTCTAAGCTAATTCCATTTCATAAAATAGGTTGTCATCAAGGACAACTCATTAGGTAGGTTTCTATCAAGGACAACACTAACAATCTCCCTGTATCAAACTTCTGATTCTGAATTGTAAACCTTTGACCATCATTTTGTTCCATCATTCTGCTCTTATGTGCCATTACTTTGTTACCCCTAAATTGACCTATTACAATGTGAGTTTCCATCATACATCACTTTATCATTTCTGAATTGACATGAGGATACATATGGCTATCATATATGTGGGTTGCCATCAAGGACAACACATGTACCATAATGCCAACATCTATAGTATAGGAAATGTCACTTTATTATTTTACTCATGTACATATCTTCTAATCTTTTTGTGCAATATTCTTCCTCATCATTCCAGATCACGAAATTCTCTAATTATACAACAATGATGAGATGCAATTTTCTTGGTTACCGTGTTTATTAAATAAATATTCGAAGCAATTGTTTGTTCTCATAGGTGCCCTATATCAATTCTTGTGGGTAAGGGTATCCCAACAATAATTCAATTGGTATTTGATAACTCAAATTATGTAACAAAATTCTTTTCAATATACCCATGACATGATTGTTCATTTCCTTGGCTATATATAACATAAATTTTAGTTGATATCTCATTATTGTTCATTTCCAATTCTTAATTAGTAACTTCTCAAGGCAAGGTTCTTCCACTAGTAATTTTTTTTTAAGATGTAGATGAGCTCATATGTCACAATACTGTAACATGTGGCTTTGATACAACTTGTAACATCCAACAATACTCAAAATAAAAAATATTAATTATTACTTTTACTTGCTAAGGTTATATAGATTTACTATACCCTGCAACATTAATCACGTTAAACCAAGCAGAAAAATAGTTAAGTTCCACCCAATTAACATATGGTTGATTAATATGGTAGACACTATCAATGTTTACTACCTTTGATTATGAGTTTAATGTGCTTACATTCAATATATGCATATGGCTTCAGATGGGTGCATATTATTTGTTACAGGTATTAGTCCTTCAGGACTTCAACTCTTTGCAAGGCTTTATGATATATCACATGCATGTGCATACGTTACTTTTCACTTGTATTTGTGGATTTGTCATGGTCATATGGCTTATCAGTAAAGTAGGGTATGAACCCTGATGAGAGTGGAACTCTCTCGAAGCGTACAAGTGTCTCTCACTACTTTACTTCTGAAACCTCTAATAGGTACACTTGTTGGCTTCTCCATCATTGGATCGGTGGGTTTTTGATTATATGATCATCATTCTAGCAAAGAGGTGAAGGGGTAGCAATCCCCATACCCTTCCCCTCACCACTAATCACTCGTGTTCTCATCATTTCCGGAGAAGCTCTACAAGTATGCTATTTTTTCTTCCTCGAGCGATGACTTATTTTGGTCTTAAGAAGGTACAATGAAGGTTGCAGGCCTTTATTTCTCTTTTCATACTTTTGGTTTTCCAGTGATGACTAATTCATTTCCACTTTAGTGATTTATTAAGCATCTATGGTTAGACCGACAAGGAGCAATGTCAATTCAACTGCAAGGTTTCACTACTCTTTCACTTAGGTATGCGTACAATGATGTATTTGCTCCTTTTCTTTATGTGGCATTAGAACTAGGGTGTTGATTCATCGTTCTCATATTTTAGTGCGACATTTACCAAAATGGCAAGGATTTAAATTTCGAGGAAGTGAATTCCTCTTCCATTTCCTTTCCTTGTTTCTTAACCCTCAATCCCGATGCTAATTCTAGAATATGTATCATTGGTGCAAGTTATTATTTTTTCCCTTACTCAATATTTTTGGCATCTTTGTTTTGGGAGTTCTCTGAAGTCCTTGCTACAAGATAATTCATCTTTTGATATGGGTTGCACTTTTACTAGTTTGTGTCATCAACCGCTCTATTTGGTCGAGGAATCTCTATAACTCTTGAAGTCTAGGATTTATAGTTTTGAGTGGAAAGCTCCTCTAGAGTCAGGAAATTGATATGTGTAGCCTAATTTTCATGATCTGCTTAAAATTCTTAGTTTTATTATTGCAAATATATCCGCTCAAATGGGGTTTAACTAGAGTTGACAGTTACCATTTTAATACAAATCTTCTGATGTTTTGGTAGCACTGTGTGCAAAAAGGGTTATGTTGTTCCATTATAAGTCATTACATAGCTGATTTTGCAAATGTTGATCTTATAAACCCTAGATCCTAGGGTATTCCATTCTTACTAATTCTAAGTTGTATGGTTATGAAGAAATTTCTTGCATGGTTTCCAGTCACCTTTTAATTCTAGCTATGAACTCTTTAAAGTTAAATTATTGTTGTTGGCCCTAAACCTAGGGTTTGTAATGAATTTTTTCTACACAATGATTTGGTAATAGAGCTTCTTCTTTATTTACATAATTTCCTTTCTTGTTTCGATTACCTAGAAACACATTTCTTTCTCGATTGTTGAACTTTATACTTATATACTGACAATATTTATTCAACATGGTCCATTTCCCAGCTCATATGTATATACATATTGGTCAAATACAATCCAACGTCATTGTGAAATTAACCTTATTGAATTATTGTTGTACTGGTCTTTCATTTCTATACAATGTGATTTTTTTAATATTTGTTATCACACACACACACACCCATATTTGTTTGCCCAGCAAGTGCAGAGTCATTATTACTTTTTGAATACCCTATATGTATATGTGTTAGCTTACTTAGGGTTAATATTCTCTGTATAAATATTGGTTTTAGATTAAGGTTACACCAGATGTAACTTGTAATGTTATTTCTTAAATTTCCCTTCATGTAGTAAACATTAATTTTGATTTTTCAAGTATAACTTGGTTAATTTTATCACAGGGATTATTTTCCTTCTAGTTTGCATCTTATATCCTCAATGCTTATCTTTCAAATAGTTTGTAACCCTATCTTTGTAACTAAACCTTTAACATATATATATATATATACATACACACACACACTTCAGAGGGTAGGCGGGACCTAATCTCTAGCTGGGACATGCCATTCATCCTCCTGTAGCACTAAGCTATATTTACTTCCATAAATATGGATTGATCACGATTTGGACTTCTAGTCCAATGGTGGTGTTGTAGCTCCTAGAGGCAGCCCCTAGGTTGATTAGAGACCAATGCCTAGGACATCTTGGTGAATGATTTTATATTTGATTGGAAATTCATAGCACACTCAATATTCAATATAGTTTAGAAAGAAATTGATTCATAACCTTCCATAAGGGAGGGAATACATGAATCTGATGTAAATGCTAATTCATAGGAGTATCAATCATATATTCATGGTGGCCAACATAATTTGAATCTGTAGCTTATCAATTATTTTAGTGTGTACGATAGGAGAGATAAGTAGAGGAGAAATTCGATACAATGGGCTTAAATTCCAAAGAATTTGATGCATTAAAACTCAAAATGAAATGAAATAGGTAGAGATGTTGATGGAACGCAAAGATACATGGAGCGTTTTTAAGGATCTAGTTTTCATATCTATACATGCGTCATTCATAAACATTTGATTTAAAACAATCCATAAATTCATGAAAACATGTCCAACAACTACTATTACATGTATTCTGAGAAGAATATTGAACACATATGGAAACACATAGAAAATAATACATACTCAAATGATTTGGAATCGCCGAAAACTTTACAGTAATCTCCCATGAAGCATACATTTATCAAAAGTCTATAGCACTGCTCTTTTGGAAACAAAGAGAGATCTCAAAATTTTGAACCTTTGTTCAGTTTCATAAATATGTTATTATAGGGCCTCAGAGAGAGAGCTTGTTACAAAAAATATTCCTTCTTGATTTCATCATAGTGAATAATCATATCAAAAAGTCAGTGTGCTCCATGGCACAACTGTACTAACTGAATACTAACAAATTGAGTAAGACAAAATATTTACATAGGAGATGAAAAGAAAAAATTTGTAGTCGACATGATCAGAAATATCTTCAAGCATGGTAGACTGGTGGTGGAGGCTGCATCAATGGCTCAATGATTTGAAGAATAGTCGGATTAATGAATTTCTCACATCACTGCCACAATGCTACAGGTGGAAGAGGAGCCATGAATAATCGTAGATATGTGATCTTAAGGTTGGTTAGGTAGATGTAGTTTAGCTTGTGAAAAAATAGTTTCTTCACCATTCCGAGTAGTTAAAACTCTTGTTGAGTCTAATTAATAGGTAAACTATATGGGTCACAATTCCACTCTCCAAATTATTAAATTTTATTTTCTCACATTTATTTAAACTTCCCTTGGGGGATCCCGTGCCCAATAGGGCCCCAACACAAACATCATGACTTACCCTCAAGTCACTCTGTCAATGCGGAGATCTTTGCATGCAGATCTCCCAACTCTGCCTAGAATGTTGCGAGGTTGGCAACACACTAAGAAGCTTCCTATTGGACTTCCTAGACGCGCTGTTCATAAACTGTTGTAGCTGAAATGCTTCCTTGAACCTGTTCCTATGTGCCCTACATCTGTGAGAGCTTTGCTTCAATAGAGGTTGTAATGACGAATGCCTCATCAATCCATGGTTGTACGTGCACCTTCAAAACGACTTCCTTGTTTTGAGCAACATCCACTTGCTCCTTGAGCACTTTTTCCTGCTACATCCATGCGAGACTTTGTGTAAGGGAAACTGTTTGCGTGGTCCCTTTTATCTCATCATATTTCTACTACAGCTCGTGCACCTTTATTTCGAAGCGTTGTATGTTTGGGTCCTCCTGCAAAGTGGTGAGAACCTTGAACGACTCTTCAAATAGCTTGGTGTAGTCTTTCACTGCGTTTTAACCTCTGTTATGGATGTTGTCATTGTGCTGGCACATTGTTCCTTAACCTCTAGGAGCATTGAAGGCTACACCTTCAATTGTAGCTCGATTATTTGAAGGTTCAACTCCAGCTGAACCTTGTCCATCTCTTCCTTCACCTCGCGCACCCCTACTGCTAGTTTCTGGATGTGTGCCTCTGTTGGTTCCTCTACATGGATGGACAGTTCCAGAACCATCTGGCATGCTTCCTCAGCCACCTGCACAATCTGTTGGTTTTGCGCCACTACCTCATCGCGCTGCAGGTTCAACTATTTGATGTTGATGTGTTGGTCGCTCATGACCTAGAGCGCGTGACCCTCCCCATCCCCTTTAATCCACTAAACATAGGCATGTCGGTCTCATTTTCTATAACCAGTTCTCCTTTTGGTAGCACTATAGTATTGGTCTGCTAGCGCGCAACATTCCCTCAGTCGTTACCATGCCTAGTATGAGGCTAGTTGACACAGTACCATCCTATGGAGTGTGCACCTGCAACTTCCGTATCTATGCTCGGAGGGCCCCCAACACCATTTGGTGTTCCTCTACAAACTGCGGGAGGGCCTCCGCGTTGACGTCGTGCACCGTCTTCCCAATGTCATGGAGATCCCCTTAGTGAGGGTGATCGGGTCGAAAGAAGTCTTTGAGGCCTTCAACTTCTTCCGTGGCCCCACCTTCTCTCTTGGGCACTACCATTTCAACTGTGTGGATGTCGTCTGCAGGTCCACACAACCTTCCCCTGGATTTGTTTCCTATTTGGGCAAAGGTAACTTCTGGCCGTCATGCTCCTTCTCTACTACCTTTCACTGCTCTTCCACTGCCTTCACAACATTGTGCACTTCTTGAACCTTGGTTGTTGCTGCTTCATTCCTTCTCTTCTCTTCGAACTGTGCCATCTGCATTTTTCCCTCCTCCTTCTTCCTCTTTGCAACAAACTTCTTTGCTTCCACCATGGAGCTAGCGGGAGCGCAACACTCCGATGGCCAATAATCAAGGATGAGAAATATGACATCATTTGTTGCTAGATAAGGTAGCTCCTTCCATGCCTTCGCAGGGTCACTCCTCACCCTGATGTACACATGATGAAAGATCCCCTTGAAGTCTGTGAAGCTCTACAAACTGTTATAGACTGTGGGCGATAACTGCAGCTTGCAATTAATCCCCATTTTGATGTTCAGCTCCATGAACACCCAGAATATCTTGTTGTATCTAATCCTCTGTGCATCTTTGGTTGCCCACAGCGAAGCATACTTCGCTGCCTCCGGAAGATCCTGCGCAATTGCTGGGAACTGGTTGTCCTCGGGTAATTCCCAAGCCACCAACACTATGGACAGCAGAAGCCATGCATAGTGGAAAGTCTTCCCCTACTCCTGCGCCTCACCACATTTTTCCAGGAACTCTCTGCACAAGTAATCCACCCAATTTAACTGGACCCCTTCTGCGCATTGTGTGACAATGCAACCACTAGCGTGGATACCTCATCTGCACGGTACTTCCGCATAACCATCTAGCTAGTATATGCATATTCTATAGGCATTACAAATTCCACTCCATAGACAAGCTAGAATGGTTTCTATCTGTCAGTTTCTTGCATGTCATCTGATAAGCCCATAATACTGCGGGTACACAGAGGTCCCAATTAGTTTGTTGTGCATTGCACACCTTGTTCAGCGCGTTGCATACCTTGTTGAATTCTTCCATGTGGATAACTTTTTGTGTGATTGTCCTTCCTATGTACTGTCTTTCCAATATTAAGAGCCATTTTCAAATTTGTCCCCCCAACACATACTTATTGACCATACCTTTCAGTGCAAAGTTCATGTGCATCCACGCAGGTTGTTTTCCATATGCCTGCATCCACCCAACCGAATCATGTGTGGATCATTTCGTCCATTGTATTTGTTTGTCAATCACACTCTAGGCTTCCCAAATCATGTGTGCATCATCCTTCTACATTCGTGCCAGTCATCAAATCTCCCCTTTTACGTACCCCACCACCTCACGGGCATAGCGCACAGTACCTAATCCAAGGCCTGGAAGCATTGATTTTCCAGCACCTCCCTTTCAATTTTTTTCAAGAAGGTATCTACCTCACTTAGGCCATCATAAGTAGGCAGGTCTCTTACTTCTATTGATACGCAATGCAATGACTTTGTCATCATATTATAATTCAGTGTAGTCACCTCATGTAATCGATTCTGCGATTGCTTCTTCTCCTCATCTAAATCCGAACTATAGTAGCTTTTGTGATCCCATGCATTCCACCCATCCGCAATGGGATTCACCCAGTCCTCATTTCATGCTATTATCTTATAGATGCAATCCGAATCATCATCACTTTCATAGTAGCGCATCGGCTCCATATAGCGTGATCCTTCAGTAGGGTCCAAGGGTATAACTACGCATAGTGACTTCTTTTCAAAAATCATTTTTTGCTTTTTCAGATTAATCACCCCATTCATGTTAGTGACCCAATCAATTCCTAGGAGCATGGGGTAGGGATCGTTGTCATCAACAATCTCTATCACTTCAAAGTCTTCTAGCATGCTCATTCCCTCAATATCCACAATGATTCCCTACAATCACCCCATGGGTATTATCTTCTGTTTGTTCACCATTCGCAGCTGAATAAGAGACCATTGTAGTGTAGGTCTACCCATTTGCTCCCATGTCTACTTCAGCAGAACATTCACATCCGATCCTATATCCAGAATTACTTGGTCCATCTCATATTCTCGAATTTATGCAGTTATTCTCATTTCTCTTCATGTTCTTGTCTTATGTTTTTCGATCTTCCTAACTACACATAGTTCTCCTGGCATGGTCCTAGCGCATCTGTTAATGAGTTCATGTAACCCTTTTACCGCCTTACTGTCACATAGTAGCTTCATACATGTTTCCAGGAGAATTGTGAGCATGGATGGGTCCAACTTCGGCTCTAGTCTATCTTTTCTTCCTAAAGTGGAGGCCTCCGAAGCTGTTCTTAGCTTCCATGAAGGTTTCTCGAGTGCACTCCAAATCAAACTCCACTTATTTCGTTGGAGCTTTGCAAACCCAAGTACTATCTTCTGGTTGTTTTTCTTTGTCATCTCCTGTCACGATTCCACTTCAGAGCACAATGTTCACATTTGGATCTTCCTCGCGCGGTTCAAACCTCATCATCTATAGGTTTTGAGTTGAGGGAGGCGGTAGTGCTCCTTTGTCACGTATCCTAGCTATTAGCGTAGGACAATCTTCAGTCTCATGATCAAACAAGTTGCAATACAAACATGACAGGCGCGTTGGATTCGTACAATCGCGGGCATAATGTCCTTGTCCTCCATAATTGTAGCATATCAACTACTTACGACCTCTTCCAAGTCCTCCTCCACCTCGGCCTTGTCTGCGCCCCTAAAATCATGTTTTCACCACTGCTACATTCTGGTCTAGGGCCACGATTCAGCCTGAACTCTATAGGTGGGAGTTCAATCTATCATCAACTCATAGCTTCTACAAGTGCAGTCATCGTGTCCCACTGACCTACAAAAGTCACAGAACAATTGCTGCGAATTTTATGTATACTTTTGTAACAAAAGGTAGTTGTTCGTAGCATGTTTTCCACATATTTGACAAATTATGGACCATAAAGAAGGCACCACGCTAGGTCCTTCTTGTGCTTCTGACCTTAATGGCATCGGTCCTCATCCTACAAGGTAATTTCTGAAAATTGGGCAGTGGTCCTTATCATGACCTTGACCTTTGCATTTTACACACCACACCTCTTCACGTACTTCTGGTCAAGTTGTCCTTTCCTATTTCAAATTCTGCATCTCCAGGCATAAATTCTTCAGCTGCACGTGGATCTGCTGACTCCCAAGTTAGGGTCCTGCATTAGGGTCTCATGCAGCATCATCACGATCTCTAAGGCCTCTGCTTGAGTCGTTAATTTTTGTTGTGATAGCACACTCCTCAGCTGTGGTGTTAGTGACACTACAAACCATTCGCGATGTTTTCCATCCATTAGATTCATATTAGCTTCGTGAATCATGTATTTCAGTCTCTAATCCAGCTCACAAGGAGTCTCACCTAGTAGTATCATGATTTCTTTAAATCCAATGAGAAACTGTGCTTCAAACATTGGCCTGCTAAATTCTATGTTTAATGTTGTTTGGATATCTGCAATTCCAGCATTTGTATTATCATTGGAGTGCTTAATATATCAAATTAGCAACGAGGTCTTGCAGGGTACTAACCAGTGCCGCTTTCTTTATATTGTCATCTGTCACTCATTGTGATTCCCATACAGCCCTTACAATGAACCAAAATTGGTTTGGATCCTCATTTCCCACTCCCTTGAACAAAAGTAACTTTATCATGCTTTCCATATTGCATCGCAGTGGTGGCGGAGGTGGCACGGGTGAAGATGGAGGTGATGACAGCGAAGCTAGTGGTAGTGTGGGTGGGGGTGGTATTCGCGGAATTCTTTGCCTTATCAGATGGATCGCACTTCACGGTGAGACCTTCATAAGCTCTTCATCGTCCCCTCGCAGAGGTGAAATCAAGGGGCTAGTTTCTAGCCCCTTATTTCCTTCATTCATGTAAGTCTTTCCACTTCATGTAGACCCAAACATCAAGGTAATTGCATAACCCTCTTTTCGCACAATAGCATTTTAATCCAAGTATTCAAAGAATTTACGTACTTACCTCACGGTCCCTTGAGAAAGCATCGCTCTACCTCATTGTAGCTAACTGAGGTGTCAACTGCGAACTCAGTAATGAATCCTCCTATAATTCAATTGAGCCAATGATCAATGATGCACACAATCTTTTCCTCCAATGTTTCCAACCTTCGTAATAATTCTGGGGTCCACATAATAGGATTGTCGAGTTTTCACCTTCCTTGGGTATTTGCTAGCTTTGCGATCCACTTATATAGCTCAGTCGGGAAAGTTGCGAAGAATATTTCATGGATCTCTGTGTAAAGGTAGCAGTCTAACTGCTCTTCTTTTTTTCAGTCGCAGGTTCTTGTTCTCCTAAGTTGCGAACTTGTGAATTCTTCTATCCAACCAGTCTTTAATTTCCTTCTTAGTTAGATTCCAATGATACGAAATCATACATCTCTATGCAGATTCCGATCCTAGAAATGGAACCATTTGTTGGCTTGAATGGGGCCTAACCTAGTTTCGAAGTTATTTAGCCAAACAAATCCCTACACTACTATCCCTTTTTGAATCAGCCCGCGGAGCACAGACTGAAGTCTCATTTGAAGCAGTATGGGGGTATGCTGGAACCAACTTTCTGCACCCTAGAGATGTATGAGGGGTCAATTTAGTCCAACTATTCCTACCATCATGCAAGTAACTTCGCACATAGCTTTGACCTGCGATACCTTTGCGGTCTACTATAATTGTCCTTCGTGTAGCCCCAACAAGGGGCTGAGGTGATTTCGCACTACTATGGCAGCGATCTGCGCTATTTCCCAAAGTTAGATCACATATCTTACTTATCCTCTTATAGATGTTGGTCAACTTCGTGTAAACAAATACTTTAACTCACATTCACTTAATATATTCGCGCACCATATAGAAAACAAAAATGCAATCTATACCCAATATATTTAATACAGAAAACAGGAAATAAATACACAAAATTGATGTAAAAATTCTCTTTATTAATTCTTCAATGGTTGCAGACTCAACTCGCCCTGTGCGCTCAGCTGCAAGGGTCCACGCACTTAGCTGCAGACTACTAGGCCTCTGTGCACTCAGTTGCACAACCTTCTCCTACTCTACGACCCTAAGACTCGACCTTACACTTCAGATTTTCCTCTATGCTTCTATTCCATCATATTCAATTCCTTCCTTTACAACTTAGAGCCTCTCTCTATTTATACAATCCCATGGTCTGTGGACCATGGGTAGATCTCTTTAGCCAACATTACATTACAAGACTAAGGGTGGACAACCCTATGACTCATTTACAAGCTACGAACTTTGTGTCCACAAAATGCGGAGTCTTTACATCAAAGATACAATTTATGACCAAAATTTGGGCTTTTAGCCCCAAAACTTCCCTTGGGGGATCCTGCGCCCAACAATGGAGGCTGCATCGATGGCTCAATGATTTGAAGAATAGGCGGGTTAACAAATTTCTCACATCACTACCACAATGTTGCAGGTGGAAGAGGAGTCATGAATAATCATAGATATGTGATCTTAAGGTTGGTCAAGTCGATGTAGTTTAGCTTGTGACAAAATAGTTTCTTCACCATTCTGAGTAGTTAAAATTCTTGATGAGGCTAATTAATAGGTAAAATATATGGGTCACAATTCCACTCTCCAACTTTTCAAATTTTATTTTCTCATATTTATTTACATATTTTATTATGTTTTTCTTAGTGAGAAGAGTAAAAGTGAGTTACTATGTCCTATGGCTAATGTGTGTTAAATGCAAGAAATTGGACTAGTTTTGAGTTGACTTGAGCATACAGACTTGGAGTAGACAAGAAAGAGATATTATAGGAAGTGGTCTTTCTCCTTAACTACTCGGATCATTCAAAGATTCTCCCACTCTATCTCATCAACTCCATGTTACTGGTAGTCAAGCAAGTTGAGTTCATTGGCAGCCAAGCTGGTGTCAGTCAAGGAAAAGTCATTCTTGAGTTATGGAGCCAAGTATCCCCATGTTCTAGGGATTTGTTGGTAGCTCCAATTTTTAATAAATAAGAAAGCTAAGGAACTCATTAGGATTCAAATTTTTACTGCATCCAAGTGGTTGTTAAGCTGAAGCACATTTGATTGTTATTGTTATGATGTATTTAACATTTTTATGATAATGAGAAAATTAGTTTTGATCCAACACTAAGTTGAATCAGAGGGATGAACCTCTTGGGTTAGGGCCCAACCCTAGGAGAAGAATTTCCTCTCCTTTGTGTCTGTATTCTTAGCTTACGATGCTGATTTAATGTTGAAGTTTATTTCTATTTCTATTCAGCTTAAAGAGTTGATTAAGTTATTGCTTATCCATGCTTTAATTAGCTTAAAGAGTAGATTAGTGATGTAATCTAGTGAAGGAAAATATACCAGAAAATATTGTGATAGTGACCCCTATCCCATCTCCCTTATGGGATCATGATTAGGGGACCCCACTCTCATAGCCCAAAAACAAAGTTTTTCCTTTATCCATTGCCTAGGTTAAGTTTCATTCTTAGCTAGATAACTGTTTATGATTCCTTGGAAATATTTGCAGTTGTTGGTTTTCATCTTAAGCTTGTTGAAGCTTAGAAGGTAGTAGATTCCATAGATCTAATCTTTAACAATAGTTAGATCAGATTTTATAAATTCAACTCATCTTTTCCATCTTGACATGTAATAATTTGTAAATGGAAAGATAGCTAGGTTTTATTGTACGGATTGTTGATCTAAAGGAAGAGACACCTCCAACCAACTCACCTAGGTCTTCTCCACCTTTGGTTGAAGCATACCAAACATATTTTCAACCTTTGTTTTCCAACCACCGTGAGTAAGCTATCTTAGGAAAATCTAGCCTTCTTGGAGTGTTGGGCTTGGTCTTGGGTGATTTTCACCCCTACACCTCACACAACTGTCATGAACCTTTCCAACAATCCATATCACCATTATTTTCCTTCAAAACCTCTTAGCGAACTTTCTATAGTAGTACAAGACATCTTGTAGCAGTTCAGGACATCCTGTATGAGTTTCCTATAGAAAACATGTGCCTTCCTATTTTGAACCTATTTTAAACTTGTTTTGACCTGAAATGGTAGTATAGCCTAGTGCAGGAGTAGGATAACCCCTTAGCTTGGACTCCATAACTATAAGTGCCACTTAGACCATCTTTTTCAGTCCTTTCCCTCCTACAAGATCATATAGCATTAGATTTTATATTTATAAATTTAGCAATTAGGAATTTTATCTATTATGGAAATGTGAATTAGGAATTTAGCATGTTTGGATTTTGAAATGATAGAGTAACTTCCTATTTTCAAGCAGTTCTGATAGCTATATGATCAAGTTAAAAGTTAGCATAGTTTCCTTCCTGAAAGTGATTTGTGTCATTTCATAGCTAGATGATTTATATCATATCATAGAATTTACAAGTTAACAACTTTCATCTCCTGAATCAACAAGCATTTACTTTTTCTGCACTAGAAGTAGTCTTACATTCCATTGTCAGTAGTCAGACTCCATTTAGTCCAATAAAGGAATGGTCTGGAACCCTAATGGTCGAGTGCCCCAGTTGATAAGTGACATGTGTAAAATGATTCATTTATTGTTTATATAGCATTGTCACCTCCAAGTTTGTACGAAATACCAGGTTGATAAAGTAAAGCTAGTAGCCCTAGGAATTGCAGCATTCTTGCTGCAATACCGACGCTCATCTCTTTTTGGTGTTGTTTTGAGGGAGGTGTCTAGGTAGATGTAATTTATACCTTTTCTTTCTATTTTCCATTTTTTAGATAGATGTTACTCTTTCTTTCCTTTATGTCTTGCATTTATTTTCAAAAAGGCTCATAAAAGAAAAAATATATTTCTTTCATGCCTTGTAGGAGTAGAGACACTTTAGGGAAATTCTTACCAAACACCCCCACACCATCAAACATTGAACCTTCCCTCTTCTTCAGTGACTGTCAACTTCCCTCTCTGGCTACAGGAGAGTTAGAAGACTCATTAGGAGAACAACCTAAAATATTTGAAGATCCTATTGGGGAAGAAGAATAAGAAGAGACCATTCCATGGACTTACACCATGGCTGAAAATAGAAATGAGGCTGAAAACATAAATGAGGATGCTTTTCGCATCAGAGAGACTAATGGAGATACTAGGATAAAAAACATAAGTCTCTCTTCCCTTCCTCACCTCCATGGCCTAACCTTAAAGGACATTGATACTTTCTTGTTTTAGTTTGTTGTCATCTACAGAACCTATGATTATACCTCTGATCACCAGAAGTTGAAGTTGTTCCCATCCACCCTCAAGGATGTAGCCTTGCAGGGGTTTATGGGTCTACCTGGGGATAACATCACTACCTGGGCTTAAATGCAACAATCCTTTAACAACAAGTACAAGGGCTATTTTAGGTCCAAATACACCATATATGGAATCTTTAGAATGACCCTAGGACCTAATCAATCCCTAGAGGATTATGAGGAAAGGTTCCAGCTTAGTTATAAAAGGGTCAGATGCACCCTTGATCCTAAATCACTCATGTTAGTCCTTCTTAGAGGAATCAGGGAGGACATAATGGAAACCCTAAACATGATTTTTGGAGGGGACATTTATCAGCTACCTTATAATGATATCAAGATAGTGTTCAAAAACCATTCTAGGGTTTCTAGAAAGAAGGGTATGGCTATTCAAGCTTTCGCCAGTTCCTCTTCCTCCAACACATCTATGTGAAATTGGAAACATGTTGGAGGAATTTAAAATTAAAATTATGCACACCTTTACTCTACAAATGGATACTATGCATATCAAGAGGAAACAAGAGGAAGAATAGAGAGATTTAGCTATCCTTTTCCCTAAATGCACTAGAAGGCACTCGAGAAATGAATTTCCACTAAATGTTATAGAGGCATGCTCGGTCTATGAGGAAAATCATTCCAGGGTAAGTGCCCTTATCTGCATGGATTGAAGGTTGTATACCATGCGGCTAAAGGTGTGGCTAAAGAACTCTATTATCTCAACCAAAGGAGGCCTCAAGGACCTAGGTCATACCAGTAGGGCATGTAGGGTACATCCTATTCCTACTGCCATCCCAATAAAAAATGCATCCCTTCCCCCTTGGTGTTCTCCTACTCACCCTTCATGTTCCACACCTTCTCCTTCGTCTTATGCACCTTAGTATCCTTCCAAACCTATCAATCAATCATTTCATCCATATGCTTCTTTGTATCCTCAATGGAATACCCCCTCATAAGTTTGGAGGCCTGAATTCAACCAACCTCCTACTTTACTGTCTCCACCTACATCTCAACCACATCTAATTCATCCTGCTCCACCCAAGGAACCTCAGATGCCTTCCCAACCAAATCTGAACCTGAACAAAAAGCGGGCACAACAGGTCTATAGTGGGGAGACATCTTACCCTACGTATGCTATGGAGATTCAAGAAATTCACCTCAGGTCTGGAAGAGTGCTACCAGAAAACCAAACTTCATTTCCATCTGAGGAGCTTGAAGAGGAAAAGGAAGAGATTGTTCCCAAATCAAATCCACCTTCTTTTCTTGGAAGATTGATCCATCCAAACCAGCACACCCCAGAAGAGACTGAACTTTTGGGAGAATTGAAAAAATTATGTGTGAAAATCCGACTCCTCCAAGCCATCAAGGATGTCCCCATATACAACAAGCTAATCAAGGAGAAATTCTTCAAACATACTGGGAGGAGAAAGAAAGACACCCCTTCCATCAATGCCATTGGTCAATTGTCTAACCTAATGTTGGGGAGAATAATTTTTCCAAAGTATCTAGACACTGGAAGTCTTGTGGTATATGTGCATATTGATGGCATCATTGTCCCCCACACCTTGATTGATCATAGGGCTTCCATTAATGTGATTACCAAGGATACCATGCTCAAAATAAATCTCCAAGGATCATTAAGAAAAATCGCAACTTGTAGAGAGGTCTACAGTATCTCTTGAGGGAGATGTTGAAGATGTAATGGTATCTATTGATTCTCAAGAGTATCTTGTTGACTTCTTAGTTCTCCAGCCCAAGGAAAAATTCAATGGTTATCCTCTCATCCTTGGAAGACAATGACTAGCCACTCTTGATTCTTACATAAGTTGCAAAGTTTGGAACATGACCATTAAGAATGTTCATTTCTCCAAACAATTTGGCATTTGCCCTCTTGCTCAACCATCCATAGAGCATGACCTACACTTATGGTTGGAAGAGGAAGATTAATATGAAGCATATCATACCAAATCCTATCCAATATGTACCCTATATGTTATTATAGGAAGGGAAAACTTGATGAAGATGACCTCATTGATCAAATCTTCCAGACCCATCCCCCCAACACCATGCCTCTTGATGAGTTGGTGAAGGAATCCGAACATAACCCTTGGAAAGATTTATGCCTAGTAGACCCTAGTCCTGCTCATGTTAAAATGGTAGAATTTGGTCCATCTAAAACATTTAAAATCAACCCCTCTCTCTCATCCAACCAAGAAGAGAAGTTGTGTAACATTATGAGAGAGCACTTGGATGTTTTTCCCTAGAGCTATAAGGAAATGAAGGGAGTACATCCTTCGGTGTGTACTCAACACATCTACATCAAGGAAGGATTCAAACAAATGCACCAACCTTAGAGGATAATGAACCTAGCCCTCAAAGACATAGTGAAGGTAAAGTTGCATAAATTATTGGATGCAGGGTTCATTTACCCCATCTCAGATAGTGAGTGGGTGTCCCCTCTATTTTTGGTCCCAAAGAAGAATGGAAAATGGAGGATCTATGTGGATTACAGAGAGTTAAACAAAGCCACCAAAAAATGTCATGTCCCTCTAGATTTCATTAATCAAGTCTTCAATGGACTTGCAGGGAAGAAGTTCTTCTCTTTCCTAGATGAATTCAATGGTTATAATCAGATCCATATTAGCCCAGAGGACCAATATAAAACCACCTTCACTTGTCCTTGGGGTACTTTTTCTTATAGGGTCCTTCCTTTTGGATTATGTAATGCCCCTATCACTTTTCAAAGGGTAGTTCTAAGAATCTTTGCCGAGTTAGTCTATGCCTCTGTAAAAATCTATATGGATGATTTCACTCCCTATGGGTGTGACTTCCTAGAGGTTCTCTCTAACTTGGAGAAAGTACTAAAGGAGTGCATTGAAATGAACCTATAACTTAATCCAGAGAAGTGCGAATCCTTGATGAATGTAGGGACTATTTTGGGTCATTAAATATCCCAGGAAGGAATACAAGTGGACCAAAATAAAATTGCCATTATAAAAAGGGTCCCTACTCCCCAAAACAGGAGGGATGTTAGGTGTTTCTTGGGATTTGATGGATACTATAGGATATTTATTAAAGACTTTAGAAAATTAGCCTCACCATTGTTTGGACTACTAGCCAAGGACTCTAAATTTTGTTGGCCAAATAGTTCCCAAGAGGCTCTAGAAATCTTGAAGGAAAAGTTGACTACTATGCCCATGCTTAGAGGCCCAAATTAGGCTCTTCCTTTCCACATCCATGCTGATGTATATGACATAGATGTAGGAGCATCTCTAGATATAGATAGATGATAAGTTTCCTTATGCCATTTACTTCATTAGCAAAAATATATCTAAGGTTGAACTGAACTACATTATGAGTGAGAAGGAACTCATATACTAGTACAAAATGGCTAATTAGTTACTAAAAAAATGACTACAATTTGCATATAAATGACCATTTTTTAGTCGATGACCAATAGTAGCTAATTTACAGTATCTTATAACGCAACCAACTTTTAGTCATTTTTAGATTAGTCATTAATTTGTCGTTTCAATTTCATCGTTTAGTAGTATATTTAGTCATAAATTTGGTTATTAATTTAGTCATTGGTTTCTTTGTTAATTTCCACATTTAATGACCAAAGATATTACGACATGATCACCCGAGAAAAAAAATTAATGACCAAAGAAATATGACCAAAATGTTAGTCGTGTTATAAGGTACTGTAAATTAGCTATTAATAGTCATATATATGTAAATTTTAGTCATCGTTTAAGTCAATTAATGACCAAATAAATATGAATAAATTTCAGTTGTGTTATAAGATACTGTAAATTAGCTACTAATAGTCGTATATATGCAAAATTTAGTCGTCATTTCTAATCACAAATTTATCATTTTTAGTAGACATTTATGAATTTTCTAGTAGTTTAATATTCATTATATAAACGATTGATTTAGTAGTTTATATTAATTTCATTTACTTTCATTAATAATCATTAAGAATGACTAATTTAGTCATGTATTCATTTTATTTGTGTTCATCATTAATCAATATAAGCTACTAATTTAGTAGTTTTAGAGTGATTTTATGTATTCATTATTAATCAACATAAATTAATTAGTTTGATTTTGTGACTAATTTGAAAAAAATTGGCATACAATGTGCATGTTCATCTAATATGAAAACACAATGTTACATATGTTAATTAAAATACCAAATAATATAAAGTGCAACTATAAATAATTTCAACCACAAATTATATTATATAAAATGTGAAGTATTAAAATATGAGTTTCCGACTTGATATTAATTAGTTGGACTACAATTTACACATGAATTATTGTTTCATCACTTCAAAACATTATCACTATGTTGCGAAGGCATTGCAAGTGAATTCACCAACTCTGAAGACTTAATCATTAGTCTCTATGTGTGTGTCTTATGCGAGATATTGGATCTAAAAGTATCACTAGACCGGTTTTCTTCTCTCTCCCTTTTAGCATTTGTCGCTCCAGTGTTATTGTTCTCATCTTTCTTCAATTATTGCTTCTTACCATCAATATTGATCAATTCCTATCCCGAAAACAAAATAAGATACAACGTAGCGTATAAGACATGAAAGACAATGACTACTGGAATATAAACTAAAGTATACTATAAAATATTTATACGACATATAACTCAACATCAGTAATGTCAATGCCATTTTTCCCCATAAAAGTAAGAAACTCGAACAAGTTTTGTTCACTTTGGTGATAATGGTCACTATGTTGCCAGATGACTTGTAGAAAAAAAACAAATAAAACATCCTGAAAGAAAATAACACCTTAATAACTTAGTATTTAACCTTCAAAGAAAACTTAAGCACAATCATGCCAACTTACATGTTAAAAAGCTCAGGATGTGGATAATTTGTGACAACAAATAATCTGAGGTGTGATGTCTAATCCTTGTCATTTTATTCACAACAAAAATTTATTTTCTAATGCATGAACTTGGTCAAATATATAGAAAATTTGTGCTCAAAAAATATGACAGTAAACTTTTCTAATAGCCATGAAATTTTCTTAACACAAAACAACGAAAAGGATTTCAATTAATATCATGTATTATAATCTCATCTTCAAGCTTTGGATGTTGTTTAAATGGATATGATACCAAGTATTTTCAAATTGATATTTAAAAGACAAAACAAAATCAAAGGAGATATTCAAAATATAATCAAATAAAAAAGAGAGGATATCATGGAATGAACATTGCAATTATAAAAAATATGTTTACCTAACCACCAGTGCCTTGTCTAGCATTCCTAAAACATTTTCTTTCCCAAAATAACCACGAGGTGAAATAATCACAACATTAAAAACCATAGTAATCCCTACTCGAAACGTTACCAAAGTTGATGACTCAAGTATCTCAGCTCCCCCTGTATTGGCAAACCATATGATGTACAAAGTCAACTACCATAAGCTATTTTTTCAATCAAATCCTTCAGAGTTGAATTTGGAGGTAGTTCTTGCACAATCATTTATTTAACAACAATAAGAAATCATTTATTCATGAAATTGATATGATGGTAGAAATTTAAAACGTCATACATAAAAGATTATGTAAAATATTAGCAAATGAATTTCAAAATAAGCAGATTAGGAAATTAATTCATACTGTGTTTCCAGGGCATTGTTCTCCTCTTTCTTAAATTCTTGCTTCTTCCCATCAATACTGAGTTCCACTTTTGAAAATGAAAGAAGATACAATTCAAAATATAATATATGAAAGACAATGAACACTAGAATATAATTTAAAGTAGACTACATATATTTTATAATAGTGAATTGTCAAGAAAATCATAAAGACAAACATAGTAAACAAATTAATAAAAATCTCATTTATATTTTGAGACCCATATAGCCTTGCATTTTACAATGTTAAAAATTAGCCTTATAGATTATTTGGCTACTAAAAAATCGAAAACAATAAAATTATTGTTATATTTATTAAGAGTTTCCAACATAGGGCTAAATTCCACTAAAATTATCCAAAATGTGCTTTCCCTACTTTATTACAAGCAATTCTACACTTAGTGGCTGAATTTTTCCATGATATGTTTCTTGTTGTCCTCATGTGTAGATCATGGTGGTAATTATGTAGGTTGTATTTGCACATAAATGAACGAAAGATGCCAAAAATGCTTGAAATTAACTAACTTGCAAGGTATTTTTCCTATCATTAAAAATTATAAGTGGTTTTATTTCTTATTATTTTTATACACAAAGGCATAATGAACAATTATGGGAATTGGAAACACCCCTATAGGTTGGAAAGAGAAATATTTTCTTTGTAAATATTTCTACTAGTTTTTGAGGCATTTCTAAGGTGTTTTGGTTTACATTTCTAATGGTGAAATATTAGTGGGGGGAAGGGGGGGGGGGGGGTTCCTACTATTTAGTTCTTGAAAAATGCATTCCCTCCTATCTTAAAGGTTTTCTTATCTAAGATTTCTTGGAAGGGATGTGTTGGCATGTTAGTAACATTTTATTAAGTCTTCTTTTTACTAAAGTTGCACATAACATACACACACAAAATTATTGTAGAGTGTGTGGCTACGATAACGTGTTTGAGAATTTCTTGAATAAAGTTGGAGGAAATTGACCATGACTCTCTTCACATTCAAGGTAAAGGAAAGATCTCAATGATCACATATTGGTGCCTTGGGGGAGGGTGGTGGTGGCGCAGGCTACTAGCTTGTGCCAAGAGTTGTGGAGAGATGAGGTTCATAGTTTCAGTGATCTACATTTGGAAATATATGAGGTATTTATAAAAGAGAAAAGCATATACATTATGATAAGAGATACTCATCATCATCATAGACAAACACTCTCAAGGTCACAATAGAATCAATAGTATAAGTGGAGGAGGAAGCCGAAGGCATCTCTTCCAAGCTACCATTGACATATAAGGAGGTAATAAACATCAAGGACGTGGTTTTTCATGTTGAGAAGAATATCAATAACAGTATCTGGGCTTGGAGATATTATTGTCTCTTTCATTAGAAAATAATATCATTTTCACTATGTTTTATATATAGTTCTACTTCTCCTTTGATTAACACTTCCACAGATGTAAGAAACATATCTCACCCCGCAAAAATCTTCACATTCAACTCATCTCATAGGGACACTAAGATTACCATTATTACTTGTAATTTATCTTTTCTCAATTGTCTCCTTAGCACACATTCTACATGGGGTATTGCAATTTTGATAGGATTATATTCCAATGAAATTATCACAAACAACTTGAAATTGTTTTGCACATAAACCCTACCATTTACCATTTCTGTGCAATTATGGATTTAACTCAAAGTTCAAATTCAAAACATATTGCAAGTTTCAATAAAAGTTGTAACTTTGAGAATAGATGCTAACAATACATTTACTCTTTATTGTTGAGATCAATTTATTCTTACTTGTCCATAATGCCATCCCACAAAGTTAGGCAACGTCAAAATTTCAGTTAAGGGATCCTAGCCAACAATTGATACTTGAGATAGGCCCAATGCTTCATGCAAGTATTAATACAGCTCCCAAAATCCAGTCTACAATCTTTCTCTCTGCAAATTAAACAAAATACCTGAAAAATTGCTAAAAATAAACAAGGACAAAACACCCATCAAAATTTATAAAAATAAACCAAGACAAAACACCCATCAAAATTGCTAAAAATAAGCCAAGACAAAACACCCATCAAAATTGATAGTAGAACACCACTGAGGAAAACATGGTGCTACAAACAAAGATGAAAATGCACACAAGAGTGATTTTGTGCTTTACCATTTGTTCCAACATTCAATACAGTTGGGCTTCAAGAAAAAACATAAATCAAATGCATTTGGAATTTTTAAATCACTAATATTCCATCATCAATGTTTTAGAAATTTTATTCAGAGAAACTTCAATATAACTACAAAGAGTTCATGAAAAATATAGAGAAAAATGTGATGAAACTTCAATGTGACTGCAAACAGTCCATGGAGAATTTACATAAAAAATTTGGGAATTTATATTGAGACAGTGGACTAATATTGTTGAAGCTCACTTCTAAATTCTGTTGAGCAGCCTACTAGGGAAAGAAATACATAGTGGAGGAGTTTAACCAAGCACGGTATCCCTTACATTTCATTTGTATAGAGATCAATTTACACAAGTATATCACTTAACTATATTTGATGTGTCTCTCTTAAACTTAAACACACCAATTGATTTAGATGGGTTACATGTAATAATTACATGGCGCAGTGAACTATTAAGGAAATTTCCTAAAGAAACAAACTGTCAAAACTAATTTTTGAACTTAGATGATTTGTGATCTATGATGAGCAATCAATCATATTAACCATATTTGACAGTCAAGAAGCATTTTTCCAAGATCATTTTTTCACATTGATGCCATTAATGGTGCTTTACTTGACACTTTTTGAGGTACTAAAAATCTCACTATTGAGAATTATAGCTCATACATGAACTTCTGCACAGGTTTAGTGTGAGCATAAGTAGTTTGAGATCATTTTGAGCCTTGGTGGCACAGTCAACATGGCACAATATAGAGCCTTGATGGTGCAGGCCAGGGATCAATGTTGGATAGTTCTTGCATTGTCCAACCAAGTGTCATGAAAAATTTCAACCCCCCATTGTCTTGGATCTGATGAAAAGAAGAGGCATTGTGGGTAGCTGCTCTAGAATTTCTCTGAAATAGGAACAATCTGAGAGAAAATGTAGCTCTAATTTTCAAGGCAAGGCATTGTTGATTGAAGTGTTTGAAGAATGTTGATAAAATTATTCCCAAGTCCCTGTAGATGCAATAAAACCTCCCTCTTATCTCATTTAGATAGGAGATTTAAACATAAAGCGCTCCTTAGTATCTACCTTAGGCAAAGAGTAAAGTCTGTAAATCATTTCTTCTAGGGGAAGATGGTGATATTTCTCAACCCTCAACTGATGTGAGCACATCTGAAGTTATTGAGAGGAATTGGAATGCCAATAGATGGAACTAGAGATAGTATGGCCAAACAAGGGAGAGAATTGTGCCTTCTGCTGTTCAGTTCTTGTCCCATATTTCTGATAGATAAGTGATTAAAGATGTATAAAGGAGATAACTACACCTATTTAAATTCACTTCTTGTTCCATATTCCCAACTCATTCATGCTCAAGAAAGACATTTATTTTGTCTCATGATTACCCTGATAATCGTGACTATGATACTGCATTATTGCCACCATACCTAAGCCTTCTTGCGGTTATCTGTTATAATTTATGATCCAGTTTCAGTTGATAGGGCTCCCATCTCATGGGTTGCTGAAACTAACTTTGCATTCTTTGTCTAGTCCTTTTCTATAAGATCCATCAGAATTGGTAGGCTATCCACTTTGTCCTCCATGCCAGCTTTACCTCTACTACCCACATCTCCCATAGGGCATCAATGCCCAAGCTAGTAGGTGGCATTATCCAACTAGTGTCTAGATATGAATTTCCATGAAGTCTTCATGATCAATCCATGTTGAGGGTAGCTTGCATCTAGGTACATGCAACCCAATAAGTAGTCACTTGGAAAGTCCAATTAAAGTTTGAACATTGTGATTCATAACTTGGAATGTAAACACATTATCTCATCTATATCAAACTGCAATCAAGATAGCTATTCTTTGTGTTTACGTGGACTTTGTCATTTGATTCCAATGAACTGTAGGATCCCCTGGTATTTTCCGTTTGCAAGTTTTATACAAAATAGCTATTGGGCACAAAGAAAATGGCATAGAACGTTCACAAAACACAGGAATGCCAAGAAGATCCAGTTTGTCCTCCATGTCAACTTTACCTCTAATGCGCACATCTCCCATTGGGCATCAATGCCCAAGCTAGTAGGTGGCATTTTCCAACCAATGTATGGATATGAATTTTCATGAAGTCCTCATGACCAATCCATGTTGCGAGTTTCCTACATCTAGGTACATGCAACTGTATCAGTAATCACTTGGAAATTCCAGTTTAAAGTTTAAACACTATTATTCATAACTTGGAATGTAAACACATTGTCACATCTATATCAAACAATAATCAAGATAGCTATTCTTTGTGTTTACATGGACTTTTTCATTTGATTCCAATGAACTGTAGGATCCCCTAGTCATCGCCTTCTGTGTGGATATCACAATACAGATTTGTACAATCATACAAACAATATTGTTCATATCCATTCATTTATATAGACAATCCATACATGTGTCCATATAGCTTGTATGTGCAGGTCAAACATTTATATAACAATTATTGTACACAGTCCAATGTGTGTTTGGTATCCATACATGTGTCTATACAGTTCATATGGGCAGGACAAATCTGGTTAAATCTTGATCATATTTGTAACTTAATATGTCCTAAGGAATTAGTGACAACCAACAATTGTAGCCAAACAAAAGATAGGAGGGAAAAAGAAAAGCCCCTTTAAAATGAAATGAACAATGAGAACAAGAGAAACATCAAATGAGATAAACATTATTGTGCGATAGTGTTGTCCCAATAAGGTGTTGATGCCTCGAAAATCGCTGCAATAACATCGGGGAAAACCACCCGGTCCAGACCTTAAAGGCATCTCCTTTTCTGTTTGGTGTGGTGGCTCTGACTGGAAATAATGGGACCAGTTTCCCAATGATGGATAAAGGGGGTGGATAAATGGTTGGTTCTCTAATATATAATGATAATGGATGAATGATTTAATCTAAAAAGTAAAATTATGAACAACTAATCTATCCCGGGGAATATATGCTTAAGTGTAACTTTTGATGATCTTTATCCACAAACAGGCATATAGATGACTCTATTGGTAAACAAAGACATTTATTTATATGATAATTACTTTGTTCAAGTAGTTGAACAAAGTAATGATTAAAGCATTATTACACTATTCATCATATATCACTGACATACATATGATTGAAAGAATAACACTCCTTAAACATTCAATAGTGATAAGTATAAGGACTGCTGTTAAAACACATACATATATCCAATGATAGCAAGATTAAACAAATGTTGATTCACATGAAAGAATGAAACAAGAGCATAGATAATAGTACCATATGTTATTTGGATCACTCCCGATATCAATTGCAATCAAATTCCTTCCTCTAACTTAGAAACACTTTCACAACAAGGCAATAGTGCACATCCCATCAAAGCTTTCTTCATTAAAATTTAGAATACTGGCCCAGTCTTTATAAAAAAATATACCAGAAGCACAATAGTGTGACTTCCTGATTTGAGTTTATACAAAAACTAAGGACCCTTTCTAAATGCATGAAAGGGCCTATAAATAATAATTAGGCTAACTAATTACAAAATAAAATGCTATTAATTGGTACAACTAAATCATGAGTATCTCCTCAGAATCGGCTTGTTGCAGTCGACAGCATGGTTCATTGTTTCAGATGATCTCCCTTTGGCTTGAGCTGGCAGATAGCAAGCATTAGTTGTAATTCTAGAGGGCGAGTGAGATGAGAATGCAGTTGGGCTGAGTATGTGGCATCATGGATTTTAGGAATCATGCAACCGATCACATCGGTTAAACATTTGAGCGCGGCCCTTTGACTGTACGGTTTAACTAAGAAAAACCAAAAGGTATCCCAAGTTAAACTTTGGATGCCGGTGATTAATCTTTCATTCTTCTCCAATTCTTGATTGCATGTTTGTTCCAATGCTTTGGTTGACGACAATTTACCTGGAGTGCACTGTGAAATCATGTTAGACAGATAAAGAGTGTCATTGATTAACTCAATAAAAGTACTAGTAGATAATCTGCATCTTGAGGTTTCTCTCTTAGCTTTCATCAGTTGTGACTGCCATTCTAGGAAAAGGATTTCTTTGTGTGACTCTAGAATTTTAGGCAGATGTGCGGCTTGCCCTTCACTTGTGTCTTGCCAAGCGAGAAAGTTGGTTAGATTCTCATCGTCCTGTTCCAAATCCTGCCTGGAATCGACTGATTTGTCAACTATTGATGCAGTAATCTCACAAAGGGGCTCAACTAGAGAAATGTTATGACATAGCAGTTTTAGCTGTGTAATCAATGCTTTATTGATCTAGAGATCTTCGGACTTGAAATCTGCAGGTTGCGGAAGACTCTTGAACTTTTCTACTTAGTGTGACAGTTGAGCAATTTGCTCATCTTTCGTCTTACTCATTTGTTCATTCATTGTCTTCAATCTGGCCAATGATTAAGATAATTCCTTTTGTTTCTGTATTGCGCTTAAGTCTATCCTTTGCTTCTCCTTGAGCAATTGCTCATTTAATTGATTGTTTATTTGCTGTTGTGTTGATAGTTGCTATTCTAACTGTTCTATTTTTTGCTGTGCTTAAGACACCTGTGACTGCAATGAAACAATTGTTTGGTCTCTTTCCTTAAGTAGATTGCTTACTTCCGAGGCTTTATCCATAGTGGCTACCGAATAGGCTTCAGCACATTGAAAAATTTTTGTAAGGTCGTCGAAAGGGTTAAATTCTTCCTTCCATACAACATTAGTCATCTCTGTTTGTGCTGGTAAAAGGGAAGATTGATCAAGTCTCCTCCTTTTCCTTTGTCTTTTCACTACAACCCTGTGTTTGGGACTATAAAAGACGTTTAATGGTGGTATGTCTTCTATCTGCAAAACAATCTGATCGGATGGACCCTTAGGAACTATTTCTACATCTGTGCTGGTGGGTAGGTCGCTAGTTCCTTCAATTGGAACCGTTGTTTCTGTTATATCTTGACCGACTGTTACTTTAGGTGTTCTGAAACCTTGTGAACCTTCCAGATTGCTTATAATAGAATTGAATTGTTGCCATTCTTGGAGGAGCTCGGGATCTTTCTGGGTATCTAGATTGATGTGTTCACTGCTTTTGTCCTGCTCTTTTTTCTACTCTTTCTCCTGTTGTTTTCCCTAATGTTTCCCCTGCTCTTTCTTCTGCTTTGGTTCTTTTCCTTCTTCGGGAATCTTCTCTATAGTAGGAGGTTTATCAATAATTTGTTGTTCAGGCTCGCTTGACTGAGTTGTTGGGGTTGTCGCTAATAAGTCAAGAGGTAGAGTTTGCAACTTTTGTTCTCTAAGCCTATTAATTTCTACTAGCCCTTCATTAGTATATTTCATTTTGGCCAATATTTTTACTTGGAATAATGATTATGCTAAAGAAAACATGTCATCAAATTCGTCTTTTTGATGTTCAAACCTTGTTAGTTTGGCTTTTTCAAGAATAGTATAGGCAACTTTTCTTGGATCGAATTGCCTGTTAGGAATAGTTACGAGATTGAGCATGTTTATCTTTTCTGCCTCCTTTTCAGCATGCTTGTCATTGTGTAGAGTATAAACACTGCATCTGAAAGGAAATGTAGGCCAAGCCTATTTTTTAGAATTCCTAAGATTTTTGGATATTCTTGCTATTGTTATTTGGTAAGCCAATTCTCGAGCTAACAGCTTATCAGGTACATATAGAGGAAGGACATGAGGTCTTGTGAGACTACCAAAAACCCTTATATATGTAAACTTGTCTTCCTCGAACCAATTCCCTACAACAGTCAAGTCAATCTCTATTTCCATTGAAAATTTTGGGGCAGGCTTATCAAAAATGGCATAATAGATAGGCAACATGAAACTGTTACCAATTTGGTACAAGTAGTCTTTATAGTGCGCCTTACATAATTTTTTATGATAAATGTGGATTGGTTGAGGGTCTTGTGAAGTCCATCTCCACCCGAGTATGGGAAATTCAGAATTAAAGCAAAGAGTATCCATAACATAAGCACTGTAATAGAAAGGGGGAATAGTTCTGGTGGTTACATGTGTATTTGATCTAAATTCAAGAATTGTAGTAGCTAACTTTTCGGATAATATGTTTGCCCAATCCATCATTTCACTATTAACCGCCACTTCCATCAAAGGAACCATTTCAATAGTTAATTTCGTTGAATCATGCAATCCCCACATTCTACACATCATTGCCCCGGCATAACAGTAAGGAGAACACAATGAATCTACAGAGTACTTACCTGATGATTCATGTTTGTGCTTTTCAGGATTTTGTCTCCACTGCTTAATTGGGGCCAATTCAGTCTCTTTCTCTTCTGTGAACTTTTCAAGAAAGGGTTTGTTATATTTCTTTTTAGGTTAAGGCAGGTGATACATCTTCTTTAAGTCATTAGGATGAAATGAGCCAAAAATACTTCCGTCAACTATGCAAAATTTTCTATTTAAAACCAGAAAATCTTCTACCGCCCATCACACTACATCAGTGTATGGAAGAATTTTCTCACGTGCTACTATCTTGTGCAACTACGAATCAGCTAAATCTTTAAGGGAAGCTTTCGATTTACTAGTTGAATCTGCAGTAGCTCCTCCTGATGCTGCCCTAGGATCCTCTACTTCAATTAAATTGTAGATGCTTTGCCAACTTGTATTTCCAAGGCCGAGACAAGTAGAGTCAGAGATTAAACCTTTTTTACTTGGTCATGGATCATTAGTCGACTGCACTATCGTTGGAGGAGCCGCTGCTACCGTAGATCTCTTGGATTCTTTCCCATTTGTTTCAAATTTGTTATTTCGGCGGATTTCTACGCAAGGAATGAAACCAATGTGATACAGAGAATAGGTAGTATGAGCCGATATGAAAGAATTATATCAATTAGTGAATTATCAAAGATTATAGTGAAACTGCCGTAGATACAATCTAAGGGAAAATCTCGGCATAACTGCTTCATTAATTGGCCGTTTAGCCTGTCAATCATGGTAAAGGAATTTTAAGTACCCATCATATCGTTTATATGATGAATGATCCATTCAAGCATGGCTTAGATTTTTGGCAGATAATCAAAAGTAAATCACAATCGGTGATTGGTAACGTGAACGGGAAGGCTTTAATAATAGTCCAAAATAATGCATGCAAGCTTTTTAAATATGTTTTGAAACATGCACCTTTATTTAATGCATCGTAATCGGGAATGGGTTCAGGTCATGCTACTCATGCAATTGCAACATCGTTGATCGTCGATGGCGATACACCTTATCACATCGGAGGATTTGAATGTGTCTTAAACATGTGCTGGGTTGCATCCTGAGATTGCCGATAGCGATAACGCATCGGAGAAATGGGGGGGTCTTTTATTACACTTGCTATCTGCCTTTCCCGATATCTGATAGTTATTTGCTTTTCAGATCCGAGTAAGTTAATGGGTGCATGCATATGTTTTCTTTATTGTTGCGACATGCAATCTTGCGATTGCTTTATTGCAATAATAAAGAACTTTATATTTATTTACAAGACTGATTTGATTATAGTTCAAAAGGTTTATTTTAAAAATATAACATTTCCATTGGACCTTTTGATGAAGATTTTTCTAATGATGAGTTGATACCAATTTTTTCACACATCTATGTTTAAAAGGAACCCATTTCATATTATGATTTTAAAGGAAAATTTTATGAAATGGGGAGTTGTTGTACAACACAACAAAAGTAAAACCCTAGAAAGTGAGGAAGGGGAAGTAATAGAAACGTTGTATGAGCTAAGGTGCCACCACCACTAGAGGAGGTATAAATTCCTTCTCATCATCCAACTTAATGGTATTGACATGAACACCACTTTTCTGCTGAATAATTTAAGCTAGAAAGATGCCTAGACTAATAGGGATGTGTCGAGTAATCATGGTTGACATCAAAATCCTCTTGATTATTGATTGAAGTGGAGACGAAAGAAGTAGAACCACTCCTCACATACAGCGTTGAAGAAATCCTACTAGATGGGGAGAAATTGATAATTCTTCTCTGAGTAGGGGATCTGCAGTGATGATGCTTCTGAGAAGCTTTGTTTCTCATAGGTACCCTCAACGTGGCATAGTTTGGAGCCTTGGTGGTACAGGCTAGGGAGAAATGATGGATGGTTCTTACATTTTCCATTCAAATGTCATGAAGAATTTCAATCCCCCATTATCTTGGATCTAATGAAAAGAGGAGGCATTGTGGGTAGCTACTCTAGAATTACTCTGAAATAGGCACAATCTCAGAGAAAATGTATCTCTAATTTGCAAGGCAAGGCAATGTTGATTGAAGTGGTTGAAGAATGTTGATAAAATTCTGCCCAAGGTCATGTATATGAAATCAAACCTCCCTCTTATCTCATTTACACAGGAGATTTAAACATAAAGTTCTCCTTAGTCTCTACCTCATGCAAAGAGCAAAGTCTGCAAATCATTTGTGCAAGGGAAGATGGTGATCTATCTCAACCGTCAACTGATGTGAGCACATCTACAGTTTTCGAGAGGAAAGGGAATCCCAACACATGAAAGTGGAGATAGTATGGCCAAACAAAGGAGAGAACTACGCCTTCTGTTATTTAGTTCCTGTCCCATATTTCTGACAGGTGAGTGATTAAAGATGTATAAAGGAGAGAAGTACACATGTTTATATTCACTTCTTCTTCCATATTCCCAACTCATTCTTTCTCGAGCAAGACATTTATTTTGTCCCATGATTACCCTGATAATCATGACTGTGATACTGCATTAGTGCCACCATACCCAAGCCTTCTTGTTTCTGTCTGTTATAAGTTATGATCCACTTTGAATTGATGGGGCTCCCATCTAATGGTTTGCTGAAACTGACTTTTCATTCATTGTCCAGTCCTTTTCTATAGGTGTGTATATAGAAGAGATCTTGATAGTACTCCGTAATCCTCTGTTATTTGCATATTTTGATGAAGAAAATATTTGGCATTCTTACTCTCTCTTAGGAGGACCATAGGCCTAAGCTTGTTTTTTCAAAGTGTATATCTAGCAACCTACTCATCATGAGATCCATCCTCTTTGTAGATAATAATTTGATGCAATCAAACATGTCATAATTTAGGCAATGCCATTCCATAAACGAGGATGTCATTTTCTCGGAAAGGTCAACAAGCTCTTTGAGACTAAATTTGTAATCATCAGTCTCTAATTCATTTTCCTCAAATTCCTAAGGGAGCTTCAAAGGAGCTTTATGGGCATCATAAGTCAATAATGCAAGAGAGGATCCTTTCATGGTCCTATCCTTTTGAGATGAAATATTAGGGAGTCTTCCAAACCTTTTCAAGCTGTCTATATTTGGATAGAAACTTTTTCATTTCATCAAACCTATTTCTTTTTCATGATGGCCTTTAAAAAAAACAACTCCCTCTGGAGAGGATCATCTTTTGAACCCACTATATCTGGAGACAGATGATCTTTCCCAAAGCATAGATATCAATTTTGTCTACAATTGTACAAAGTGCCAAGGTTGCCCATTCTGACAAGGATTTTATAGCTCCCTCTGAGGTCTTACCTAAGTTGGACATTTAACTTTGATCCTCTTCTTTAGTACGGGATATTAATATGTTGTATTTATAGTACCTCAATATTACAAGTACTCTAACTACATGGAGATTCCAGGAGGCTTGATCTAAGATTGATTTGGAATGATTTGCTCCAATTCTGGTTAAACTAAGGTGACTTGCTTTTATTAGTATTGTTCCAAACATCTCCAGTCATATCAAAGAGGAGCTTTATTACTAGACTTGAATTAAGTCACCCTTTCACCAGAATTCTGTAACAATGGAGAAATTTTGAACATAATGTGACTACTGCTAGATAGAGCCCAATCTTCTTATTGTTGAACAAGACTTCTGCAAGGTTAATCCTTTAATTGTGGAAAGTTTGCTTCAACTGAACCCTTTACTATAGAAGATTTGATTTTATCAAAAGGCTTATGGAATTCACTGTCGATCAATCTGGGAAACTGACCTTATATCTATTATACTTCAATTTTGAGCAAACCCTTCCTTAATTAGCTGAGGTAGAATGTATAATGAGATATACCAATAGACCTCCTAGAGTAAATACTAAATATAAGTCAGTTCACAATTATATTTATGAGCTGAAAAAAATAACTAAGAGAGATGTCTTTATTATCAATGTTGTCAATAGTTTTGTCAATCATAAGATGTCTTATAGTCATTAGGATTTCATTGGAGATGAGATTTTAGCATATATCTAAAAAATGCTACATGATATTGACGTCATAGTATATATGTATTCAAGATGCCATATATCAAAAATACCATGAAAGGTTTAACGAGCATATGTAGCCCTATACCTATTATTATTTTTTAATTCATTAGCAACATCTTGAAAAATATAAATGGAGTCATACTATGATGTTGAGCCAATGTAAAGTTGCCTCACTGCTATATCAATCCTGTAATCATCAGTCTCTTATTCATTTTACTCAAATTCCTAAGGGAGCTTCAAATGAGTTTTATAGATGTTGGGAACAAGATACCCCAAGGGCAGTTTTGGGGCTAAAAGCCCATGTTTAAGTCAAATGTTTGTAATATTATTGTAAAGACTTTGCATTTTGTTGTCACGGAGCACGAAGGTGTTATGTGTCACAAAGCGTAGTCTACCCTTAGTTTTGTAAAGTAAAGTCAGCTGTAAGAGATCCACCCATGGTCCGGAGACCATCATATTGTATAAAAAGAGCTAAGATCTAAGTAGTTAAAGGCATCAAACATGTAAGAGAGTCATAGATTTAGAGCAAGAAGTCTAAGTATTGGGTTGTAACGTAGGTAGAGCCTCTGCAACTGAGTACGCAGAGGCCTAGGGTAGAAGCCTACAGCTGAGTGCGTGGACCCCTGCAGCTGTGTGCGCAGGGTGGACAGAGTCTGTAAACACTTGGGAAATATTAATAAAAGGAGTTATTCTGCCATTTCTATGTATTTGTTTTGTTGATGGGTTTGGATATTTTGTATATGAATTTCCTTTATTATGCTTATATGATGCGTGAATGAATATAGTTACATAGGATGATTAAACACAATTACAAATATCTGATTATGCGGTGATAAATTTAAGTATTCGGCAAGATAAGTAAGTCACTTAGGGTAATTAAGGAATCTAGATGGTGTGCTACCATAATAGCATGAAATTACCTCAGCCATAGGTTAGGAATACATGAAGGTCGATCGTATACTTTCGCAAAGGTACTAAAAGACGAAATAGAGGGTTTTTATTACAAGCCCTAGAGCGAGATCACCTGCACAAAGGCAAGGATAGGAGAGACCAAACGACATCACAACCTTCTCAGGGTGCGGAAACATGGTTCTAGCATCCCCCCATACTACTTTGGGTGAGACTTCGGTCTGAGCTCCGTGGTCTGATGTCGAAAGGGCCAATAGTGTAGGGATTTGTTTGGCTAAATAACGTTGAACCTGGGTCAGGCCCCCTCAAGCCAACAAATGGTTCCGTTGTCAGGACCAAAATCTGCATAAGAGATGTGTGATGTTGTATCACTGGAATCCAACTAAGAAGGGGATCGGAGACTAGTTGGATAGGAAGATCAACGAATTCGTGGCGCAGGAGAACCAAAACCTACAACTGACAAAGGAATAGTGGTTGGACAGATACCTGTATACAAAGATCCATGAGATATTTTTTGCTCCTTCCCTATTGAGCTATATGAGTGGATTGTGAAGCTAGCAGATAGCCAAGGAAGGTGGAAACTTGATGGTCCTATTGTGTGTACCTCGGAGCTAGTGTGAAGGTTGGAAGAATCGGAGGATAAGATCACCCACATTGTCAATCATTGGCTCGATCATGTCATAGGAGGATTTGAGATTGAATTCACGGTCGACACCTCGGTCAACTATAGTGAGATGAGAGCGACACTTTTTCAAAGGACCACAAGGTAATTACGTAAAATATTTGAGTACTTGGATTAAAATGATATTGTGTGAAAAATGGGTTATGAAGCTACCTTGATGTTCAGGACTACACGAAGTAGAAAAAATTCCAAAAACAACGGAAAAAAGGGTCTGTAGTATAGCCTTTTGATTTCACCTCCGTGAAGTAACAAAGAGGGGATAGCAAAGGTTTCTCCACAAAGTGCTATTCAGTTAATAAGACAAGGATTCCTGCGAGTACCACCTCTGCCCTAACCCCCTCCAACTTCACCCGTACCACCTTCACCTCCACCATGGTTCAATATGGGAAATACAGTGAAGTTGGCTTTGTTCAAAGGCTTGAGAAATGAGGACCCGGACCAATTTTGGTTCGTTGTGAGAGTTGTATGGGAAGCTCAACATGTTACAGATGATCATATAAAGAAGGAAACACTGGTTAGTGCTCTCTAAGATCACGTGCTAACCTCGTATATTAAGTGCACTAACAATAACTTGAATGCTAGAGTAACAGACATCTAGACAACATTAAATAGGGAATTTAGTAGGCCTAAGTCTGAGGCACAGTTAATTGTGGGATTCAAAGAGATTGTGATGCAACCAGGCGAGATGCCTTAGGAACTAGATCAGAGGCTTAAATGTACAATTCGTGAAGCCAACATGAATTTGACAGATGGACAACATTGCGAGTAGTTATTGGCTTCACTACTACCACACTTAAGGAGTGAGCTTTCATAGCAGAAGGTAACAAATTAGGCAGAGGCCTTGGAGATTTCCATGAGACTACATGAAACTCCGATGAAAGATCCTAATCTAGGAGTTCAACATATCCACGTGCAATTGAAGAATCTGTGTCTTGAAATCTGTGTCTTGAAATGCAAAGTCTGAAGCAAGACAAAATGGTTCGACCAAAGGTACACAAGGAGATATGGTGCTTGAAATGCAAGAGTCACGGTCATGACAAGACCATTTCCTAGTCTTTGTAAATTACATTGCAGGAAGAGGATTGATGCCTTTAAGATGAGAAGCTCAAGCAGGGCCTAGTGCGAGGCATGCATTATGGTGCACTATCTGTCAGGTAGTTGGAGAACATGCCAGGGATAACTGTCACTTACTATAGAAGTATGTACAAGCACCACAATAGTTGTTATGCAATTTTTGTAGGTTGATAGGGCATGATGAGTGTACTTGCAGAAGCTATGAACTGATGATGGATAGAACTCCTGCCTATAGGGTTCAGGTTGAAATGCAGCCCCTTGACCAAAACACAAGAATGAAGTGAACAGGATTTCAGGGGCGCGAAAGAGGCTGAGGCGGAGGAGGACCTGGTAGAGAATGAGGACAATTGATTTTCTATAATTATAGAGGACCAGGACACTATGCCCGCGATTGCACTAATCCAACGTGTCCCTCATGCAAGTATTACACACTGTTTGATCATCAAATGAAAGATTGTCCTATGCTAATAGCCAAGATACGTGAAAAATGGGGCCTACCACCTCCATCAACTTAGAATCTATAGATGATGAGGTTTGAGCTACGTGAGGAAGATCCAAATGTAAATATAGTCCTCAGAAGTGGAATCGTGACAACAGATGACAAGGGGAAATAGCCAGAAGATAGTACATGGGTTCACAAAGCCCTGGCAAAGGAGGCTAAGTTCAATTTGGAGCACACTTGTGAAGCCTTCATGGAAGCTAAGAAGAGCTTCGCTGAGGCCTCCACCTCAGGAAGCAAGGATAAGCCTAATCCAGAAATGGACCCCTCTATGCTCATGACATTCCTGGAAACCTATATGAAGTTACTGTGAGACAATAAGGCTGTGAAAGGGTTACAAGAACTCATTAATAGATGTGTTGGAACTGCGCCAGGTGAGCCATGCGTAGTAAGAAATATTGGCAAGCATAAAATGAGGACGGGACAAGAGATGAGACTGACCACACAGATAGGAGAATATGAAATGGATCAGGTCATCTTGGCCTTGGGGTCAGATGCGAATGTCCTGCCAAAATAGACTTGGGAGTGAATGGGGAGACCTGCGTTGCAATGGTCTCCGATTAAGCTAAGGATGGGGAATCAGTAGAAAATCACCCCCATGGGGCGGCTGCAGGGGGTGACTATGGATATTGAGGGAGCAAGCATGCTAGTTTATTTGAAGTAATAGAGATAGTGTATGACAACAATCCCTATCGTGCATTCTTGGGAATTGATTGGGCTACTGATATGAATAGGGTATCTGAAGAAGCAGAAGATGATCTTTGAGAAGAAATGGTTGCACATAATAGTACCCCTCAATCCTACTGAAGGATCGCACTATATGGAACCTACCTGCGATTATGAGAGTGATAACAACCTGGATGTATCTATAAGATAATAGTGTGAAACCAAGATTGGGTGAATCCCGCCATAGATGGATACATTACCTAGGATCGCAAGAGTTCCTAGACTTCGAACTCTGACGAAGAAATAGAATGCTAGCAGAATCGATTACATGAAGTAACTAAATTGAGTTGCAACATGATGAATTGGTCACTGCGCTGTGTGTCGTCAGAGATAAGAAATATTCCTACCCATGATGGTTTGAATGAAGTAGATATATTTTTGGATGCATTTGAAAGGGAGGTACCAGAAAAGCAGTGCTTCCAGGCCTTGGACTTGGCACTGCACATGACACCAGCAAGATGGTGGGGTATGCACAAGGGAAGCTTTGATGATTGGTGTGAATGTAGGAGGATGATGAGAACATGATTTGGGAAGCCTAAGACATGACTCACCGACAAGTATGATGGGCAGAACTATCTACGTGCACATCTAGCCAAATGGACGCAGGTTTATGGAGAAAATCCCCAACCTGAGTGGTTGCACCTGTTCTGTCATACCCTGGATGTTATCCCAATGAATTGGTATATAAAAATAGAGCTACACCATGGGATAGGTGAATGGGATATCCTGCATGAAGGATTCATAATGGAATTCAGTTTTGAGGACAGCTTCGACAGTATTGGTGAAGCGCTACAAGAAGTAAAAGAAGTAATCTTTAGGATATCACACGATCCTTTAGACCTGATTCAGCCTAAATGGGATAATCAGATGAGTCACGTGCTAGAATTTTATAATGTAACTATTGAAGAAGAGGATGAGTATTTGTGGAAGATTAACATTCCAGAAACAAAAGGCCACCGCAAGGTTCAAGGACCACAAATTGAGAACCCTAATGTAACCGTGCCATTGAAAACGAAACAAGTGAACATTGGTATGGAGGCAGAACCCAAATTCGCATAGATTGGAGACTACAGGGACAACGCGATTGTGGATAAGGTTGTTGAATTTCTCCATGAATACCAAGACTTATTCCCTACCAATTTTACGAATATGAAAGGAATAATCAGGGACCTAAGAATGATGAAGATCATGCTAAAACCCAGCGTGAAGCTAGTTAAGTAAAGGCCTTACCGTCTCAATCCGAAATATAAGGAGAAGGTCTGCTTAGAGCTCGACAAGATGCTCGCGACAGGAATCATTGAGCGTATGGAAGAATTTGATTGGCTAAGCCCAATGGTGGTGCAAGAGAAGAATTAGAAGGATGAGATAAGGATATGCATGGATCTCAGAAAACTGAATGACGCTTGTGTGCATGATCCTTTCCTGACTCTGTTCATGGATGAAGTGTTGGACAATGTAGGTAGCGAGGAAGCATATTCCTTCACTGATGGGTTCTCTAGGTACCACCAAATCAAAATCGCGTTGGAGGATAGGAGCAAGATAACCTTCGTGACTGAGTGGGGTTGTTTTCAATACACTGTAATGCCATTTGGATTGAAGAATGCATCAGCAATATTTTCACACGTGGTTTTTGCGAAATTCAAGGAATTTATTCATAAGTTCATGGAGGTATATTTTGATGACCGAACTATATTTGGACTGGTTAAGTGCCATGCAACAAGCTTACCCCTGATGCTAGATACCTATTTAAGATACCAGATCATGCTCAATCTCAAAAAGTGTCTATTTTGCGTTCCTTTACCTATTGGGACATGTGGTTTGTAGACAAGGACTGATGGTACACCCCGTGAAGATCGTGATAATACTAAACTTGGAAGTGCCGAGGAGTGTGAATCAATTGTACACTACTCTAGGACATATCGGATATTACAGAAAGTTTATCAAAAGCTATGCCCAGATCACCGTGCCTATGGAAACATTGTTGAAGAAGAATGTCACATTCTGCTGGAATGATGACTATAAGAAGATCTTGGATATCCTGAAATAAAAGATGGTTATTGCATCGATTCTAGTCTTCTTGGACTAGAATAATGAGTTTCATGTGCATGTCAACGCATCATGTATAGCGCTTCGAGCAGTACTGACACGGGTTGGCGGAGAAGGCTTGGATCATCCTATCGCATTTGAAAGCTGAAGATTATCTAAATCATAGAAGAATTAATTCACCATCGAGCGTGAAGGACTATCTATGGTTTATGCACTCCATAATTATAGGCACTACTTGCTGGGAGGCCATTTTAAGATGTATACATATCACTTTGCGTTGAAGTACTTGGTCAATAAGCCTGTGTTGGGGGGAGAATCTGTAGGTGGCTCTTATTGTTCCAAGAGTATTATTTTGAAGTAGTTATGAATCTTGGATGATTAAACAAAGGACTAGACCATCTATCTCACATCAAAATAGGGGAGGAACCTAGTAACTTGGAAGAAGGATTGCCTGACACACAGCTATTTGTAGTGCTCGTCGCGGATGGTCATTTTGAGGATATAATATAGTTCCTAACAATAGGAAATATGCCAAAAGGATACACTATCCAACAAAAGAAGGAATTAGTAGTGTGTATGGAAGATTTCTCTGTCATTGCTAGGCATCTATACAAGATGGGGACTAATGAGATATTGCAACAATATGTACTTGAGCTCAAAAGAAGTAGCATCCTCGCAGATTCTCATGGGGGTATTGCAGGACAACATTATGTAGGAAGAGCAACCATGCAGAAGATTCTACATACAATTTTGTGGTGGCCAACCCTTCATCAGGACTCAAAATCATATTGCAAGGCATGCGATGTGTGTCAAAGGACTAGCAAACCATCGCGAAGGGATGAAATGCCTTTGAATCCACAAATGATGTTACAACCCTTTGAGAAGTGGGAGATATATTTTATAGGACCCATTTAACCACAAGGGAAGACAAGAGCAAAGTACATTATCATTGCGATGGAGTATTTGAATCGTTGGGCAGAAGCGCAGCCGGTGAAGGATTGCATGGGCATGACGACTGCAAAGTTCCTATTTGAGCATGTATTGATATGATTTGGATGTCCAAGGATCTTGATGAGTGATCGTGGTATGCACTTCCTAAATGAGATGATAAGTGCACTGATGGAGGAATTTCAGGTATATCACCAGGTATGTCATTTGGTCTCTCCTATCCCTACCTTTACGCAGGTGATCTTGCTCTAGCACTTGTAAGACAAACCCTCTATTCTGGCTTTCAATACCTTCACGAAAGCATACGATCGACCTTCGTGTAGTCCTAACCTGTGACCCAGGTACCTTCGCACCGTTATGGAAGTGCACAGTGCAGATTCCTCAATTACCCTAAGTGACTTGCTTATCTTGCCGAATACTTAAAGTTATCACTGTGTAATCAAATATTCGTAATTGTTTTTCTAGTGATATACCTGAAATTCCTCCGTCAGTGCATTGATCATCTCATTCAGGAATTGTGTACGACAATCACTCATCAAGATCCTTGGACATCCAAATCGTGTCAGTACATGGTCAAATAGGAACTTCGCAATCGTCAGACCTGTGCAATTCTTCATCAGCTGTGCTTCTGTCCAATGAGTCAAATACTTAATGTCCAACTTAGTGATTCGGCATCACCTCAATATCACTAGATATGTCGTTGGGTCTCTCCTATCCCTGCCTTTGCATAGTTGATGTCGCTCTAGGGCTTGTAAGACAAACCTTCTATTTCCCTTTCAGTACCTTCGTGAAAGTATATGAGTGACCTTCGCGCAATCCTAACCTGTGGCCCAAGTACTTTCACATTGTTATGGTGGCGATGCCAAACACCTAAGTTGGACATTTAGTTTTGCTCCTCTTCTTTAGTATGAGATATTAATATGTTGTATTGATAGTAACTCAATATTACAGGAACTCTGACTGCATGGAGATTCCAGGAGGCTTGATTTGAGATTACTTTGGAATGATTTTCTCTAATTATGATTAAACCAAGGTGACTAGCCTTTATTAGTACTATTCCAAACATCTCCAGTCATATCAAAGAGGATCTTTATTACCAGACTTAAATTAAGTCATCCTTCCACCAGACTTCTGCAACAATGGAGAAATTTTGAACATAATGGGACTACTGCTAGATAGAGCCCAATATTGTTATTGTTGAACAAGACTTCTGCATTGTTTAATCCTTTAACTGCTGAAAGTTTGCTTCAACTGAACCATTTACTATAGAATATTTGATTTTATCAAAAAGCTTGTGGAATTAACTGCTAGATCAATCTAGGAGATTGGCCTTATATCTTCTATACCTCATTTTTTAACAAACCCTTCCTTAATTAGCTGAGATAGTATGTACAATGAGATATACCAACAAAGCTCCTAGAGTAAATACTAAATATAAGTCAGTTCACAATTATATTTGTGAACTGAATGAAACAACTAAGAGAGATGTTGTCTTTATTATCAACATTGTTAATACTTTTGTCAATCATAAGATGTCTTACAGTCATTAGGATTTCATTGAAGATGAGATTTCAGCATATATCTCAAAAATGCTATAGGATATTGACGTCATAGTATATATGTATTCAAGATGCCATATATCCAAAATACCATGAAAGTTTTAACAAGCATATGTAGTCCTATACCTATTAATATTTTTTTAATTCATTAGCAACATCTTGAAAAATATAAATGGAGTCATACTATGATGTTGTGCCAATGTAAAGTTGCCTCACTGCTATATCAATTTTGTAAATCCATCCATATTTGAGTTGCACATGATGAGTAATGAGAATGTTGAAAATTGAGAACATACCATAGATTTCCATACAAATGAGATTTTTTGATGATATTTTCCGGTTGTAGATATGATACATCTACGCAGTAGTCTTAATGAAAGACTTGGATTTACTACAAATGATTTGAGGCTAGAATAATAGGCTATCAAATTTCAATGTTTTGAAAGAAGATCCAGAAAATTTCGGCTGTCCAAGACAATTTCAACAAGAGATAGCTTGATGCATCAAATAATCAACTGAATACTTTTCTTTTAATGTTAATGGGGCTAGGAAGGATCCACATGTACTTGTTTGTATTTTCTTATCCATCCTATCTCTTCAAGCTTTGCAAAGTGCAACAAATTTGTTGTAATTGTTGAAGTTCCCTGAGAAACTCCTGAGATTTTAGAACATGGTGTTTTAGATTTCAAGATACTTGGAATGATATTTATTTTTCATGAACCCCCTTTCCTTTGATACCAAAATCTCAAAGACGCACATAGGTTGATCCTTTACCTTCAATAAGCATTTGCCAAATAGATAACCTAGAACACTAATCTTTTTCAAACCCTCTTGATTGATGCCACAAGGACCGAGGAGACTTTACCTTTTGTAGCCTTATATACTTCTCTATGAGATAGAAAAAGCCCTAATACAAGGCTGAAGGCATGTCAATGAGCTCAAGAATAATATTATAGATATTTCTTTCCAAACTAAATTAACTAAAGGTGAAAGGACAAAAAACGATCCATTGTTTCAATAACAGACATAAAATCCTTGGAAAATGTACTTCATGTGATTCCAAGCTGTCAAAACATAGCTCAACACATAGCTACCAGAAGAGGACTTTTAAAGGCATTGAATGATTTGAGTATATTAATTGATTCATACATTGGAATATTCCCAAACACTCTTTTTTAATCAACCTTTCATTTATAGAGAGAAATGGGTACACCTACAAAAAGGAGCTTTCCTGGCGCTGTTGGTGTGTTGTGTTTTCATCGGCCCTACCCTAGAATGACTGGGGGGAAATAGCCATACACCAATAAAGTAAGTAACTACTGACCATCTAAGATTCACTCTAGTTGAGGTCCCTAACAATTTGTACTTTTTGTCAAGGCTAATAGCACAATTGTAGTGTATTTTACGTTAATAAAAATGCATGTTATGGTTATTGTGCCCATAAACATTGCCTTGTCATCAATAATGATGCATAGAAGAGTTCATTCCATGTGTCTGGAACTCTAGGTAAGCACCAACGACTGTAATCTTGATACATTTCTGGAGTCAGTGGCTCGTTTTGAGAAAGTTATTTCTTGCAATAAATAGAAGGATGATCATTCTTGCGGTAATCTGTTATTTTGGTGATATTTAGGTAGTTACAGGTGCTTTATCTCCTTCATCATAGACTCCAGTACATCCATCATTAGTGGGTATTGTTTGATATAGCTCTTGTTGAAAATTTGATGAGATTCTTTGTGGCACTTCCCACCTGAATTCCATTGCCCTCCACTGCATTGTAGAAATTTAAGAAAAAAAATTACATTCATAGGTTTTTGATAGAGGCTGCCATGACTTGTATTACAAAAAGCTACAAAGATTACTAGATTTAATGGCCACCCTAAAGTGTTCAGTGTGCCATTTGGTTTGTTAATTGAAATGAGAGGAAACTTGCATTCTTCTTGAACTAATGTTGTTATCTAACCAATGACCCCACATCTTGATAGCCTTCCTGAATGCTTCAATCCCATCTAGCAGTGGATAAACATTGTTCCCTTCTTGATAATAATACTCCATGTTATAGGTTCAATACAAACATGATATAAAAATGAATCTCAAATGGCCTAGAGAAAGTAATAATCAAATTAAACAAAAATATGCCACTGAGACCCTAGCTCTCTCTGGATCTCACTACATATGTGTTATGGAAAACGAAGAAGAGGAAAAATACCCTCGAGAAGTTTTTCCATGGCTCCATAAATGCCCTGTATTGAAAACAATGACATCTGCTTTCTTTTACTTGGGAGAAAATTTATCCATCACATCCAACCTTAGGGTCTCTTTCATGCTACCATTACCAGAAGGAATTTCCCTTCTTGAACTAAGAAAGGTTCCCTCACAAATTCCACACTACAATTTTAGTCCTGAAACAAACACAATAACTTCCCAATGTAAAAAATGAATAACACCCAACAAAACAAAAATAAGACCTGCAATTTTCAAGTATTCAACAGATTGAATTCCATTTCCCTCCACTACATTGTAGATATTTGAGCAAAAAACTCACATTCATAGGTTTTTTACAGAGGCCACCATGACTTATATTACAAAATGCTACAAAGATTACTAGATTTAATGGCCACCCTAAAGTGTTTAGTGTGCCATTTGGGTTGTTACCTAAAATGAGAGGTTGAGTATCCCCAAAAGAAAACTTGTGTTCTTCTTGAATCAATGTTGTTATCTAACCAATGACCCCACATACTGATAGCCTTCCTAAATGCTTCAAGCCCATCTAGTAGTGGATAGATATTGTTCCATTCTTGATAATAGTCCTTCCTGTTATAGGTTCAATACAACCATGATATAAAAATGAATCTCAAATGGCCTAGAGAAAGTAATAATCAAATTAAATGAAACTATGCCACTAAGACCTTGGCTCTCACTAGCTCTCACTACATGTGTTATGGCAAGAGGAAGGAGAGGAAAAATACCCTCGAGAAGTTTTACCATGGATCCACCAATGCCTTGTATTGAAAACAATGATATCTACTTTGTTTTACTTGGGAGAAAAGTTATCCATCACATCCAACCTAAGGGTCTCTTTCATACTACCATTCCTAGAAGATATTTTCCCTTCTTGAACTAAGAAAGGTTCCCCCACAAATTCCACACTGTAATTGTAGTCTTGCAATAAACACAATAACTTCCCAATGTAAAACACGAATAACACACAACAAAACAAAAATAAGGACTACAATTTTGAAGTATTCAGCAGACAGATTTCCATTTCCCTCCACTGCATTGTATATATTTAAGCAGAAAAATTACATTCATAGGTTTTTGACAGAGGTCACCATGACTTATATTACAAAAATCTACATATATTACTAGATTTAATGGCCACCCTAAAGTGTTCAGTGTGCCATTTGGGTTGTTACCTCAAATGAGAGGTTGAGTATCCCCAAAAGAAAACTTGTGTTCTTCTTGAATCAATCCTTCTATCTAACCAACGACCCCACATCGTGATAGCCTTCCTAAATGCTTCAAGCCCATCCAACAATGGATGGGCATTGTTTGCTTCTTGATAATGGTCCTTATTGTTATAGGTTCAATGCAACCATGATATAAAAATGAATCTCAAATGGCCTAGAGAGAGTAATAATCAAATTAAACAAAACTATGCCACTGAGACCCCAGCTCTCAATGGCTCTCACTACATATGTTTTATGGAAAAAAGAAGAAGAGGAAAAATATCCTCGAGATTTTTTTCCATGGCTCCATGAATGCCCTGTATTGAAAACAATGGCATCTGCTTTCTTCTACCTGGGAGAAAAGTTATCCATCACATACAACATGAGGGTCTCTTTCATGCGACCATTCCTAGAAGGCATTTTCCCTTCTTGAACTAATCATTCAACAATTCATTCAACAATTGGAAGCAATCATTGGGAAGGGTGTTTATAGAATCACTTACACTCCTGCAATATCCAAGAGGGATAGACATTTCCCACATTATAAGTTTAGCGGGGGACAAACACCAATTTCCACTCAGTTTCAGGCAAATGCTTTAATAAAACTCAAATGGTTAGTCTTGCAAGAAAAAATCATCAATATTTTTTATAGTTACAAACAAAAAGATATGGTATAAATGAAACCTGCAATTTCAGGACCTTTAAATCCAATTAATGATTCAAAGCAATAATAATTCAGTGTCATGTATGCTTCTTTAGTAAATATGATAAGTGATAAATGAAGATTCAATGACTACTACCATGAAAAGGAAAGAAGAAGAGACCATGTGTGTGTCATGAGAAGCAACAACAAAAGAAACAGAGTTTGATGCAAGATTGGAAGAGTTAGTAGACATGCTTCTCAAAGTGCTACAATGCACCAAATTAAGTCAATGGAACCCAAGATTATAACATGCACTAACAATTGTAAAGGGAGTACATAATGCATCTCCCAATAAAGGGAAAAATAAATGATAAGTTAAGACTTAACTATAAATCTAAATCAAGTAAGTAGCCGTAAAGGGATGGAGCAGACAAGATACAAAATTGCCTCCCAAAAAAAAGGAAAAGGGGAGCTCATTACTCTCTTCATTTGTACCCAAACACAATATTTGGGTCAAAGTTCATACATATACCAAACATTTCTTATTATAACATGCCATGAATGCTAAACAACTAAGTATAGATCTTACTAGTCTCGGTATGAAGCTCGTTGAGAGAGAGTCCTCATTTTTTCCAAGGACCTGAAGCTCATCAACATATTTTAAGATCATAGAAAATGTGAAAGCCTTCTTAAGAATTGAAAAAATTAATTAAATAAGGTTTAGTTGCATATTTTATAAAGCCTTCATATTTAATCAAACTAAATGACCAATCCATGACGAACTTAAATATCCATCTTGGAATATTATTTTCTGTTAAGAAATGGCTTTGCCAGAACCTCATAGTTTTTACAGTTTGTTAAGGGCCAATTTTTTTTTGTCAAAGTGCTATTTTGAAAATAATCTCCAGAAATAAACAAGCACTCATATTCGAGAACCGAAATTCTGGGAAACCAAATATACATATAAAAATATAGTTAATGTATATGTCTGACATAAGAGAATGTCTTACCTAACTAAACTTAGAATGAAGTCAGAATTAGAAAAGTTTTATAATAAAACAAAACTAACTCATGTAAACTAATAAGAATAACATGCACAATAGTTGAGGATAGATTTTTGGCTAGAAATAGAATAGCAAACACTCCTACATAATTTAATGCACCATATTGTTGAATCTAGATGAGAAGAAGTGCACTTTCATTGTCTAGTTTGAGTTGTTGTAACAAAAGCGTCGAGATAGGTTCACAATTGTGCCTAGTATTGCCACATGTGCATTGTAGAAGACTATCCAAGATACATTCTAACACTCCCTCTTACTGATGAAAGTGTTTTTTAGAAATCCAAGTCTCTCTCTGAACATCTTGAACTTCTTCCTTGCTAAGGACTTCGTCAAGATGTCTACAACTTGTTGATATCTGTAAATATACTCTAGAGCAACTATCCCTTTTTGAACCCTATCCTTGAGAAAATGATACTTAGTGTCAATGGGATTGAAGTGGTCATGGATTTGGATTCTCAATGATTTTTATACAACTTTGGTTTCCACAGTAGACCACATTACTCTCCAGTTCACTAGAATTTTCCAACCTCCAATGTTAGATGAGCATGAATTATTGATCCTAGATGGAGAGGCCAAGATCGAAGAATACTACCTCTACAACTAAAGATGAGACAAACTTATCTAAATACAATAAACAACCACAAATCATCAATGTGAGGAAGAGATTGATTTATTTTTAGATTTTCTGAAAGGGGAAATAAAGCTCGACAAAGTGGAAATCATTGTGATTTATAGAGGGGAAATTCCCTTTCTTGTTATACAAAGATGAAAAATATGTTTGGGAGACCCAAAACCATGAATGGGACTACTCTATTTTGTAAATTGAGTTCACCTTATGGAAATTTTCCACTGGTATGCATTAATTTCTCAATTGGAGATGAAATAAAATTGGTTTCAAAATCGTAGATATAACTATCACAGTCAACCCTATAGTGGAAGAACAAGAATTGTGAACTAAAGCCACATATATATTGCAAAATTTGAAAATTTATGCATTTTTTGGTCAACTTGTTTTTGTTTCCATTTTTTTGGTTCTAATCTAATTCTGGTTTTTCACCTCGATAAGTTCAATCACTAGACCCATTTAGATAGCACTGAGATGAGATGGAAATCAAAGTCCACTACTATTTTCTTCATACCCAGTCATCAATATATAACCTACAAGGAATTATACCTCATAAAACATCATCCTGTCAGACCTGTTAAGTGATCTTATTCACCCCATAAAATAATAGTAATATCGTTGATTCATTAATCTTTGAAACATGTCTTCTAAGTGTGCTAAACATGAACTTTAATGCCCAAGTTTTGCAAAATTCGATCCCCATAAGAACCTATAAGTGAATTGATCATCCACTTTAAGGAGTTACACTACTTTTGGGTATACTCGAGGCCTATGTCATTTATCATAAATATTAATTATGATCTTTCTTCCTATGACAAAAACATAATTCTATATTTGTTGAATGGTATTAGAAATGTGTCTGCAAGTGTGTTCAATTCCTTGTTAAGAAAATCCCTTTTGATTATTCGTATCTCGTATTCATTTAAATTTCAATTATTCCACCTTTTTTTTTCGATTGGATAAACAAGTGTTGTTCCAATGTTGCCTTTCCCAAGATTTTCCTCTACAAACAACAACTGCAATTTCCTTGAGGTTTCCAATGACTCCCCTCCTGAATGCCCCTAATCGATTTCCTGTGGGTATATTTTCTTTTACTCGATTGATGTGCCATTTATAAACAACTATCATATATTTCCCAATTTTATTATTAGGCCAAGAGAAGCAAGCTACTCTACAAAATTCATAAGGGATCCCCCAATGTGTATCAGATCTTTGTAATGGTGCATTAAATATGGACTAGTAAAAATTAATTTAAACCCATGTTTGATATGCACCACCTAGATAATGCAATGGATTAATTGAACAGGGACACTGACATAGGTCCATTTAAACCCAAATTTGATATGAGCCATCTAGATTAATCATGGGGAAAATTGACAATGGACACTATGACATGGACATTTAAACCTGGGTTGAATATGAGGAATATGAATGATGCATTGAGCTTCACATTCATTTCAATTAGTCTATCTTTGTTTCTTGGATTGGAAAGACAAATGTTGTTCCAATTTCTCAAGCTCGGTGCCCTTATGAATTTCAATGTCTCTTCCCCTAGACACCCTAGAACAATTTCAATGAATTTCTTGTGGGAAAATTTATTTTATTGAATTAATAGGTCATCTCAATATTCAAATTTTCTTTTTTTGTCTAAATTTATTATTACATCAAGAGAATCGAGGTTCTCACTCCCTCAACACATTGGTTTTGTGTGAGATCTGTATAATGGTGCATTGGGTGCACTGAACATGGACACTAGCAAAGACACATTTAAATCAGAGTTTGAAATGCACCATCTAGATGGTGATGTATTGGATGAATTAAATGTGAACACGAACAAAGACCCGTGACCCACTGAAACTAAGGTTTCATATGCACCAAATAAACCATGTTTTGGGTGAATTGAATATACATGCTTGCACAAGGCCACCTAAAGCCTGGTTTTATATGGTCTAATTCAATTATCCATTAAGTGAATTAAATATGGACACTAACACAGACCAATTTTAATGAGGCTTTGATATTCACCATATAATTTATGCATTGGATGTACTAGATATGGACAAATAAAGACACATTTAAAATAAGTTTTCCATAGCATCTTCAAGGTTGTGAAAGCTTTAACTAATAATTCATTTGTATTCATGAAAATTAGAAGAAATGAGGCATGGGCTCACCTACATCTTTTTGGAGTAAACATATGAGGTGGGTAGGCATTTGTTTCTGAACATCATGTATACCACTAGAAATACCACTCCCACCATCATGATCACAATGCCATCAAATATTGCACAGGCCCTGTTGCTTCTAACTCCAAGAACCTCTGTAGTTGTGCGTCCATTAAAACCCAAAATCAATAGATTCAAAATTCTATGAAGAATTAATTATGGTGGTATTTTATAGAGGAAAAAAATGTAAATCAATAAGTTTGTAGAACATACAAAAATAGAAAATCACTTACAAGCATGTTGGGCTTTTGCGGATCATCTCATTAATGATCTATATAATTGTAGGAATAGTGAAATGAGTCATTGTCCTCCAGGTTTCCCATGTAGCAAGGATCGGATAAACATTGTCGATGGATGTAGGGCATGTAGGGTTGCAGAGAACTTGTAGGTCAATGTGATGCCACCCGCATAAACTAACAAATAAAATGAAGTACAAATACATTTTTAATAATAACAATAAAATAAACACAAATACATTTTTAATAATA